>JADBJO010026768.1:15000-17500 GCA_016801955.1 Conus betulinus | reverse complement strand
AAAAAGAAGATTTAAAAAAAAAAAAAAAAATCGGGCTCAGCCATGATCATAATCCTTTCCACCTCCAAAGTAACATGATGTGCTGCCTTGTACTGTGTTGTGTTGCACTTTAGTGAGCTGTTTTGCCTTGCACTGTCCTGCAATGTATTAAGGAATATTGTGTTGTCTTGCAATGTATTGCATTGTAATATGTTGTACTTTCTCTGAATGACATTGTACTGTATGGTATTGAATTGTCTGTACTGAATTTTTTATTGTACTGTACTTTTCTTTCGACTATGTTGTACTATATGCTGTTTTACGGTACATGATTGTTCGGTTTAGTTTTGTACGGCTGTGCACTGTATTATGTTGTACTGCACGATACACTGCGGCACGGCGGCTCAACAACACTTTCTTGTACCACATCGTGTTGGGTATGTAGTGCAACGTACGCACTGCATTTTATGCAATGTACTGCATTGCATTGCATGGTTTTGTACTGTACTCATAGAATTCCCGCGTATCATATCGGACTGCACTTTATTATTTGTTCTGTATAAATGTATTCTTTAAACAGATTTCACTGCGTTACATTCGGTCTGCTCTATCTGGGTAGAAACATGTTGCATCGTCAGAGCGAGGCGCCTTCTGTATCTTCCCATGTGGGGGTAATCAAGTCTGGACATTTCAATGTGTATCTGATTTCGATGCCAGCTTGCTGTCAGCCTTGAGGTAGCCCTGGTGGTCGGCTGGGCTACAAACATCCTGCAGACACACCACACATACATTCAGAGGCCCCCTCCTCCTCCACCCCTTGTTTGTTCACTTCTCAGGTCCACCTTCCCACCTCTGACCTTAACCTGTCCCTGCAGCCCTGCCTCTTTACTGTGCTTTTTTTCTGAACACTCCTCACTTTCTTTTCCTACTGGTGGATGCATAGTTATCTCTCTCCTGATGGCCAGAGGGGAAGTACTGTTTTGTTCATGCTTGTTTGCCATTCTCACTTTCTAATGAAGACTTTGTGCCGAAAATTTACTTGTCTGTTTCGTACAGTCTACTAAACACAAAAGAACTTTCTTCCCCAGTTTCCTGAAGCAATGCGTGACGCAAACATATGTGTGACATATGTAAGTGTTAATGTAGCTACAGTTCATAGCAGCCAGCTTTGCTGGACAGTGTTATTGAAACTGCACAAAATCAAAATGCGCTTCTTTTACACATAGATCACACATACCATAACAATTTAAATATGTGTACAATACAAAAACGAAATGCACACCAAAGTAGTTTTGATTTCCGATGTACCTAAATTTGATTGGAAGTTTGGAGAATGGTTTGCACGAATGATATGCAGGATGGGTGAACCTCGGCTGCATTTCCTGACATGTGTTCAGAAAACAGTAAGATAGTCTATACGGGCACTACCATGTAGTTAAGAAATACAGAATTGGAATGCTTCATCGGTCAGTGTACAATGTAAATGTATTCGACATGTAATTGTAACAATGCATATATTTCTAGGTATCTTTTCCTTGCTTCATTATGTTCCGATTTTCAAAGTATCTTATATTACAGGAAGGAATAAGGAGTGTTGAAGAAGAGGGACAGCTTTGCTTATAATCTGCGTATCGAAATCCTGTGTTTGAATAGAAATGAAACAGAAACTTGTTGCATTGTAACTCACTTCCGTCATATTAAAAATGGGATGGAGCATAATGCAAATTGTAATTTTGAAGCAATTTTCAAATTTGCCAGCTTTCTTTTAATTTGGGAATGTCTTTTTCGTTCCATTCGTTTTTCCTTTCTTTTCCCTTTCTCTTCCTTCTTTCTTCTTTTTCAGTGGTTACACTGTCCTGTAATGTTTCTGTTTAACTCCTGCAGTTGTGTTACAATACACTTATTTTGTTTTGACTGGGGATCGGACCGTCACCATAAGATCATATTGTTTTAGATTGTCACACTGGACAACGACAAACGAGAAAGAAAACCAGAAAGAACAGAACATTAAATAATATTCATTTTATTGTATAATGTTCTCTTCTCTTAGCTTAGCGCACTTATTGAACGAAAATTCATTCATAGACAAAATACCACCCTGTTCTCTCTGTCTGTCTGTCTGTGTTTGTCTGTCTGTCTGTTTTTCCATAAAATGTATTATTCATCCCTGTTTAGCTCCACACATTTGTTTTTCTACCCAGGTCAGGTTTACGACACATGCGGGTGTCAAGCCTTATATCATTGTGCAGTGAAAGGAAATCAATCATCTGCCTAGTTAACAATCAGACACAACTACACACACACACACACACACACACACACACACACACACACATATATGTGTGTGTGTGTGTGTGTGTGTGTGTGTGTGCGTGTGTGTGTGTGTGTGTCGTCAGTACAACACTATGTTAATCTGACAGTAAATGGTTTCAGTCAGTGTGTGTGTGTGTGTGTGTGTGTGTGTGTGTGTGTGTGTGTGTGTGTGTGTGTGTGTGCACGTGCGTGTGTGAGACGCGCATTG
>JADBJO010026768.1:0-10000 GCA_016801955.1 Conus betulinus | reverse complement strand
AGGAGAAATGTGTCCTGAATTGACTCGTTTTAGTATTATTCATCTTATTTCAGCATGATTGTAATTTCAATACAACACAAAAACATGGTATGTTCACTTTTTGTGGGAAAACACTAAACCGCTTCTCTAAACCTAAACAGAGAACAGACCAACACTTTGGGTCTAACGAAAAAGAAGGAGGGATGTGTGGGGATGTTGGGGACCTCCCTGTGCGAGAAACGATGCATGGACCCTGTGATCCTCTGGCTTCCCAGCCAACTGCTTTATCCACTGAGCCACGTGTTCGCCAGACGTGTGGGTGGCAGCAGACCCACCTGCACGTGATCAACATTTCGCTGCAATAGATCAGTTTCGGGGAAAAAAAAAAAAAAAAAAAAAAGGGGGGGGGGGGGGAGATTAGGCCTGTCTTTCCATTGCAAACAGAGTTACCTTTTCTCAACTTATGGGTCAAGAAAATTGATCTAAGAGCCAAATAATTGATTTGTACGCGTGGCAGGAAAACGATTGGGATATGAATTTTCTGCGTTACAGGCTGCACCATTTAATATCCAAGTTTTAGCCTCTCTCTCTCTCTCTCTCTCTCTCTCTCTCTCTCTCTCTCTCTCTCTCTCTCTCTCTCTCTCTCTCTCTCTCTCCCACGCATCCTTCAAATTGGATTTTATGTCCATGCTCTAGTTGCTGAACACGAAGGCTGATGAGTTGAAAGATGATGGGAAGGACTGACGTAATAGATGCGTCAACCTTTAGAGAGAGTTGGGATACTTGAGTCAAGAAGTAAAAGATCTGCGATGGGAAAATGACAAAATCCGCAACAGCATCGACAGCCAATGATCTGGAAGGTCGTTTGAAATGGGATAACCTGATTCTTTGTAGGCTAGTCCGAAAGAAGGATGGACCTCAGCAGGAGTGTGAACACCTTGTCCATGACACGCATGTGGGCAAGCTGGACCCTACTGGAGACTTCCATTTTGATCGAGTTCACCGCCTGAATTCAAAGAGTAACTCACCAGTGATTGCTTGTTGCACGTAACAACAAAGAACTTGAAAGCAAGATATGAACTAAAGGGGACTCAAGTATTTATCGGTGAGGACATTTTATTTCAAGGAAACTAACCCTTCACAAAAAGAAAGCCAAGAGTGAAGGAAAACGTGTGACCATGGTCTTTGACAATCTTCTTACTAGGTATGGCACTGACAAAATTGACAGACAAAAAAAAAGCCTCAAGGAAATTGTATAAGGGGGAGGTCACCCTCCAGTTACACCAGTGTCGTTCGGTGGGTGTAGACAAGACTCCCATGCACAACAGGCAGTGTACAACGGTGACAGTAACCCTGTCAGAATCAGTGATGCGTTGGACAGAATAAACATGGGTTCTGTATTGACTCCTGGGTTTGCACATTTTGTACACTGTGGGAGAAATGTTTTGAATATTTAGCTTTCACGTGTTATTTCTTTTTATTAATCTAGTGTAGTGTCTACGCATGAAAGTGAAAATCTGCAATGTTTGGCGTCTTGTGATTATGACACCACCGATCTAAGAAGTAGGGATGATTTTGATGTAGAGCAGGGACAAATTCTTCCACATGGTGTTACAGAGGATAACAATGGCAGAATATCTAATCGGACAATAAAAGACGACAGTGTTCTTGTTACTGTTTTTGTTAATATGAGAAACTAGCCATTGTCGTATCATGAAAGAAGTAATAGTTGTAACATATTTCATGTTCTCATACTAGAATATCAATGTTTTTTTCTGATTTCTTTTCAGTTGTCTTATTTCCCTGTAGTTTATTCATGTCAGAAAAATTGGAATCTGACGATTTACCAGTAAAGTTTCAATTTGAATTGCCGAATCTTAGTTCCATGCCTCTGAGTATTAAAAAACAAAATGGGGTTATTAAAAAGTTCGCGTGGAATCCGTATTTTGAACATACTTACGTCAATACAATGCGTTCAAATGAAGTTTTGTCATCTCTCGACACTGCTATTCATATGGTTGATCGTGACTGCAATGTAGACATGAACATTTTGTTACATGTAATAAAACTTTAGCTGATTGCAAGAAAAGAGACTAATCTGTTTGAAAACAAATACTGAATAAAGCGACTTGGGTGACAAAGAATGTATATTAACTAAATCGAAAACTTAAGGATTGTCGAAACATTTTGCTAGATGAAGGATAGTTATGACCATGACAACTTGCTGCATTAGAGTTTTCTGAAATTAAAGACACAAAAACATACCGACATGTCAAAGGATCTTGGCTAGTTCTACAAGTGATCAATGGGAGATTCAGGAAAACGTGCATATATTTCTTCCACAAGAAAACAACAACATAAGCACATAACAATCAATAATTGGTATAAGCACATAAAGACGTGCTTGAAACAAATGTATAAACCGAAGAAAAATTCATATAATTAACGATGGCATGCCGAATGTAACAATTACGTTTCCATGAACCGCCAAGAACTAGAGAAGTGTTGCCAGCAGTAAGGAATTTAGAGAATTGTAAATCCACTCGTCCAGATGGAAATTCTGGGGAATTGTTAAAACAAAACAAAACAAACGTACAAACAAACAAACAAAAGAAAGAAAAAAGAAAAAGAAAAGACCCACTGGGGATCAAGTTACTGAATTCTTAGTTAAACTGCTTGATAATATGTTTGAAAAGGGAATCGTGTCAGAAAAACTGTACAGAAAGCATAATGTAACCTTTATCTAAAATGTTGAGGATCCTGATAGTATGGACAGATATCATAATGCTATATCAGCAGTAAACTTTATAGCTCAGTGGTAAAAAATAGGATTAATGAATTGGTTGAGCTGCATAACATCGCAGGGGAATATCAAACTGAGTTTGGGAAGAGACTACTCAACCATGATCACATGTACACATAGTATAAAAGCAGTTTTAAACCGCAAACTTTCAGCCTACCTTTACTGACCTTCAGAAAGCTTTTGATTCCGTAGAAAGCAACCTACTGTGGCTTATTCTTGTTTAAAACGACATCAAGGGATGACCTTTTTATGTATTCATCGCTTTATATTCCTATCACAGGCAGAATTCGTCCGTTTACAAATTATGTAAACTGTACACGACGGGTAAAATTAGGCCATGTTACCAGTCCAATGCTATTTTCTTTCTTTGTAAATGAAAAACAGATAGAAATGATCAGAAAAGGGCTGTTTCAGTTTTGGTTTCATCAAGGAGGTGTCACTGGTCCAGACTAATCCATGTACGCTACACTGCGTCTGCTAAGTTTTAAGACCACACTGCACGCGCGATTCAAAGCTGCTGAATAAATGAATAATGACCAGGATCAGAATATTGAAGAAGAGGATTTCATGGCTGCGACTAAGCAGATATTTGACTTGTGCATTATCCCAACATGTCGTTAGACATTGGGCAGCTACCTAGCACTGTCTGGCCTACTGTTATTTTTTGCAGTGAGAGTACACGTGTGTGTATGTGTGTGTCCATGGTTGCATGGACATGGGGCCATGTGTGTGTGCGCGCCGGTGTATGCGGTGCGAGCGCGTGTGTGCATATGTGTGTGTGTGTGTGTGTGTGTGGTGTGTGTGTGTGTGTGTGTGTGTGTGTGTGTGTGTGCGTGTGTGTGTATGTGTGTGTGTGTATGTGCGTGTGTTCGTGCGTGCGCGCGCGTGCATGCTAACACGTGTCTGTGTGTGTGTGTGTGTGTGTGTGTGGTGTGTGTGTGTGTGTGTGTGTGTATGTTTATGTGTCTGTATGTGTGTGTGTGTGTGTGTGTGTGTGTTTGTGTGTGTGTGTGTGTGTGTGTGTGTGTGTGTGTGTGTGTGTGTGTGTGTGTGTGTGATCTGTGGATTGTGAGAGTATGCTCTTGCTTCCACTATGTGCGCATGTTCGTGTGTTTATATGCGCGTACGTGTGTATGCCTGTGCATGTAGGCGTAAATGCATGGTTACATGTGTGCACGCGTGTGTTCACGTGCGTGCTTGTGTATAAGCGTGTGTGTGTGTGTGTGTGTGTGTGTGTGTGTGTGTGTGTGTGTGCGTGCGTGCGTGCGTGCGTGTGTGCGTGTGTGTGTGTGTGTGTGGTGTGTGTGTATGTGTGTGTGTTAGTTGAGTGCGTGTGTGTCTCTCTGTGTGTGTGTGTGTGTGTCTCTGTGTGTGTGTGTGTGTGTGTGTGTGTGTGTGTGTGTGTGTGTGCGGGCGCACATGCGTGTGCACGTTTGTGGGCGAGTGTATTCCGTGTGTGTGTGTGTGTGTGTGTGTGTATGTATGTGTGTGTGTGTGTGTGTGTGTGTGTGTGTGTGTGTGTGTGTGTGTGTGTGTATGCATGCGTGCACGCAAGAGAGTTTTGTTAGTGTGTGCGCATTGCAGATGTGCATATATGTACGCGTAAGCGCGTGCATGTGTATGGTGTGTTCACGCGCGCGTATGTGTATGTGTGTGTGCGTGTGAAAGCGAATGTTAAGAAGATGACATAGTAATTATATATCAGTAACGACAACGGCAACAACAGCAACAACAACAACAACAAATATGCATGCACGCGACAACACACACGCACACACACACACACACACACCACACACACAACACACACACCACACACACACACACACACTGCCAATGCATACACACCCACATCTATGGACTCACTGCGTTACACGCTTGCATCGCTTCATTGATGCACACTTTCCAGTTCAAATACGTTTACAGTAATAATGTGTGGTCCTGTGAGATTCAAAAACTTTTCTGTTGACGTGAGCTTGGTCATTTGTGTCTGCCATTGAAAAGGCTCTTGTATGAGTCTGCCCTAATCTCTGGGAGTCTTCGCAATGCTGGCCTTGAGTATTATTCCAGTGTTTGGTTGGGCTGGTGATGTTTCTTGCTCTTCCTTTAAGTCTGCATGTGCGGCCACTTCCTCTCTTGATGTTGAGCTTTGAAAGATGGTCATGGTATAGTGGCTTTGATCTTGTTTGTTAAGGGGATTCTTTAGATTTGTTATCACGTCAAAACGGCTTAGCTATAATTCTGTTCTTATGGCTGCCAGTGTGCCTCATTCCCTTTGGCACCCGCGTTTCCTGGCAATACATCTCTATGAGTCTCTCCACTACATCTACATGAGTCTCTCTAGTGAAAGATTGCGCATTATTTCATGCCAAGAAGGGCTGTCTATTCCACTTTCCACTTTTAGGAGAATGAAAGGTATACTACAACATTTACGTATGATTGTTTTTTGAATTATTTATATTACCTATGGTAGATTAAGTAGCCTTTCTGTCCGAAACAGTAGTAGAGTTATGCACACCATTAAACAGTCTACATAGGACAACATCAAAATCCCACATTAACGTAAATATAAATAAAAATAATGTAGTTGTATTTAGAAAAGATGGACACTTATGGCATGTAAACGTCACACAGACAGTGGAACCCTTATGCCCATTGTTAAAGTTTGTAAATATTTAGTCATGGCTTTTTCAAGAAGGCTGACGTTTACTGTTTTAAAATCAAAACTTGCCAGCAGAGACAAGCATGTTTTGAAATGTATACTGAAAAAAAAGTTCAAATGTGACTTTCTTGCTATACATCTAAAATTCTTTGACAGGCAAGTACAACCAACTGCTTAGAGAGATTTTGATAAAAATAACACATTCTGTTGATTTTTATTTGTCCTTTATGTAAAAAAAAAAAAATTAAAAACACGATGTGCATTATGTTCTGTGCTGTCCTGTACTGACTGCTGTAAGAGAACTTTACGTCCTTTTTAAGTTCTATAAATATCCAAATCTTTTCAGATTGTTTACTTCTAGCATCAAATAATGAAAAAAAAAAACTAGAAACCTGTCCTTTTGTCTATACAAAGTGTTCAAGCTATGAAGTGTTCATGTTTCTTAATGTATGAAGTTAGATCGGTTGGACTGGTAATAAGATTTGAATTATCGTCCCCTTGCACCTCTTCATGAAGGGCAATAGTCTGTTTGTGAATAAATAAGCGCATCCATATATCCCCCCCCCCCCTCATTCCCCCCCCCCCCCCCCCCCCCCCCCCCCCCCCCCCCCCCCCCTGTAACATCCAGTAACATTTGAAGTTGGCATAGACAAGCATATATGGCTGTGATGGATGGGAATCTTTCGCTGCCGTTTAGTATTGACGTTCAGCATTGACAGTGTTACTATGAATGCGTAGGTCCATATCCTATATAACTTTTATCACTGGACAATATGAATATAAAAAGGCAGCTTCCTATATCAACCAAGACACAAAACACGTAGTTTTACATTCTCATTTCGATTACTTATGCGTGTGCGCGCGTGCGTGAGTGCGTGTGTGTGTGTGTGTGTGTGTGGTGTGGTCTTTCTCTCTCCTCTCTCTCTCTCTCTCTCTCTCTCTCTCTCTCTCTCTCTCTCTCTCTCTCTCTCTCTCTCTCTCTCTCTGTGTGTGTGTGTGTGTGTGTTGTGTGTGTGTGTGTGTGTGTGTGTGTGTTGTGTGGAAAGGTACTCAATTTTCCACACTGGAAGAGTACAATATTGCTGAATCACGAAGAATGGTAACGAACAAACTCAAACACAATAACACACCTAAACCCATCTAAGCTCCTGCTATGAACTTCAAAGTGAACAGTACCTTCAAAATGGGATGTTTGGCATGAGAATTACAAACCATATGCCAAAGTAGCCATCATGATCTCGACAATTGGGAATCCTACCGTGTTTCTGTTTGGCATTTTCGGAAATTTCATGATCATTCTGATCATGCTTCGTCTTCCTACATCCACGTCTGGCGTTTTCTTCCAAATTCTGGCCTGGTCTGACCAGGTGCTGTTGATTGTTGGTCCTTTAAATGTCTTGCTCCACAGTGAACTGGGTGTGATCTTCTTTCATAACCTGAATTCCTGGCTGTGTAAGATGATTACGATGATGTCCTACGCGACAGGACCTTTATCCGCGTGGATGCTTGTGGCGCTCACCATGCTCAGGGCAGCCTCTGTGCTGTGGCCACATCGTGTCAATGCTGTGTGGACGAAGGAAATGTCCCGAGCTACTGCCGGTGTAATGGTAACCGCCATCGCTGTAATCAACTGTCACTTTCTGTACGGGTTTGATATCAATACAAGCCTTTGTTTTGGCACATGCTGTCATCGTGCTGCATCAGAAATGTACCAATGGTTTTTTGACATGGTTTGGCACTGGGATAGCCATGACTGAATCTTGTTTTGTACCTTTCGCAGTGTTGGTGATCAGCAACAGTGCTCTTCTCTGGTCTCTGGTCAGATCTATCAGGACGAGCAAACAGCTTACTACGCAACAAACCAGCCAGGAATCTGGGCAACGGAAAGTGTCTTCACTGACTGTCACCTTGATTGCTACATGCACTGCTTTTTTTGTCTTAACAGCCCCCTCCAAGTACATGACCTCACGTACCAGTTTGTTGATTCCAATGACCCGATTGAGTATGGATACCATGCAGTTTTCCTTTGTAGTCAGCAACGTCCTGGCCTACTCCAACAGTGCCATCAACTTCTACCTGTATTGTTTAACTGGCAGCAAATTCAGAGCAGAATTTGGAAACTTAATATTTGGGTTTTTCTGCCTTTTCCAGAAAAAAAAACCAAAAAAAGTTCGTTAAGGCACAGTTACATCAATGACAACGATGTCATCTAGTGTTGATTTTACTGTTGACGTTATCATGTAAAAGATGCGGTAAGAGTTGTCATGCCAAAGGCCATCTACTGGAGAATTATGATGACACATTGCATAAGCTGAACATGGACTAGTTTGAAATCTTCCTGTCACAAAGTTGTTCAGACAAGAAATGTAGAAGTGCCCTCCATCGTTATCTTTAGCTGGCATGAAAATATCTACAAAGTACATACAATAACGTGACCGAATGAGGGACCAAAATAAGATTCACTGTCAGTTTTAGATTCTAACTTTAAAATCTTCACCATGTCAGATGAGCTTGCTTTAAAGGGGGGAAAAGAGCACCGCTTCACTTAAGCTACATGAATGACTGATCAACATTTCATTGAAAGAAAAAGAGAAAAACACCCACAACGACATTTGAAACACGAGACGGACCCACGATTCTTTGGACTTCCAGCTGTGTGCTTGATCCAATGGACTACCTTCCCCCAGTCATGTGGGAGGCACAAGGCTTGCATGCACGTGATCTACGTCTGGCTGTCGTTGCCACCACTGAGTGATCGTTGCATCTGTCGCATTAAACATTTAAATGCTACCACACGTTTTTAGTACACGTGATCAATGCTTGGCGGTTGTCGTTGTCCCCGACTGATCATCTGACTAGTCAAGTTCAACATCCAAATGCTGATACTTTGTTCACGTGAGTGAATATAATGCTGAAGGATCAAATACACACAGCACGACACTATAAAGCAAACCACGGTTCCACAAAACAGAACCAGAACACAACACAATAAAACCTGGGATGACATAATCACTAGTAGAACAAGGATACAAAAAAGGCAACATAAACACAAACAAACCATGTACCCAATGAAACAAGACAAGACTGGACAGCATTATTACACAATGAGGATGCAATGGAACAAAACATGGGACTGAGTGAAATAAAAATACGAAACAAAACCAGCACACAATGAAAGAAAACACAGGGCACCAAAATACAAGGCAAAGCAAATACACAAGGAAACAAAATACGAGAAAACACAATCACAGAGAAGTACAAGTAAACAATTAAACAAGACTCCATGGAACATTATAATATTGAAGCAAATGAAGCACACAGTGAAACAAAACATGGGAAACATAATAGCAAAGCAAAACAAGAACGCTTTCAAATCTATTCATGTGGCTTTCAGCTCAGCCGACCATGAAGACCATATGGAAACTGTCACTTCATCAAAATTCATTCCTTTGACAAGCAAATTCATAAACAAAGAGCAGGGATAGCACAATCACAAAGCAAAAAACTACAGAAGAAAACAAGATAATGTGGGACAAAACAATTAGTGCCAGAATAATTTTCATCAATGCCCATCTTGAGCTGAATTTGATGAATAAAAGTGATTGCTCATTCATTTTCGTTGTCCTGAGTGTTCTGTATGTTGCCTGAAGAAGACCTGAGAGGTCGAAATGCGTCGTGATTTGTCTTGTGATTCGTTTGTCAACGTTTTCTTGTGGTATTTTTAATTTGATTAGATTTCTGATTGTAGTTGCCTCACTTTGCAAGTAGATATGTTTTGGTCTGTTGCCAAATGGAATGCCAAGAAAGAGCAGCAAGTTCAAGTAAAGTCCTCAGGGAATTCTAGAAACCAGTCTGTTGCAAAGAGAATTGACTGTAGTTAGCCTCCTCCCCAACCCTCTCCTCCTGTTGTGCTGTAGCCTATGTAAGCTCATTTGACGTTGCAACAAGACACGACTGTGACCTACAGTCTGCCAGCCAGCTGGTCTGACCAACCCACTCTTCACATGAACGGGTGGCCCCACTGGATATTGTACTCAGGTTAAAAGCAACAGGAAGTCCCTGATTGGAGGCCCTCATGGAGTGGTTTATTGTGTAATAGCCTCTTCTTTGAAATGATGAGCTGGGGTCTAGAGTGCAATATGCACGCACCGGGCTGTCACCCATCCCACAACAACACAGTGGAGTAGGATTTGTGTGTGTGTGTGTGTGTGTGTGTGTGTGTGTGTGTGTGTGTGTGTGTGTGATAGAGAGAGATAGACAGAGACTGAGACAAAGACACAGACAGAGAGAGACAGAGACAGACATACACACACTCATACACACATATATACAAACCCCTCCAGATGTGTGCTTCAGCTTCACAACCTTCACAATACACAAATGCAACTTGCACTCCCCCTCCCCCTACCACTTTTGTACAGATGATTCACACAGAGGCAAGAAAGGCACAAAGGGATGAGTGGAGCACAGGCCATGACCAGCACTGTCAGTGGCCAACAAAGAGGCCCCCGTGATATGTTCCTCTTCACAACTGACAGGTTGCACATGGCCAGGAA
>JADBJO010026767.1:2500-15000 GCA_016801955.1 Conus betulinus | reverse complement strand
GAACTCACCATGGCAACAAACTGCGCTGTGATGTGGAGTGGATCGCTGACATCCTAGGACCAGACGTCATACTGCATGGCACATGTACGTAGCTAAAAATGGGTCAGTGTACACTGCCACTTGCTTGCCAGTAGCTTGGAAGTGTATTTCAAACATCGTCAGTGAATGATATGCAACACGTACATGAATCTGATTATAAAACTCTTTGAATCGTTGAATGAGATGAACAAAATACATTAATTACAGAAGAAGAAGAAGAAGAATGTGTGTTAACGCAGGAGGAATATGAAACTTAAGATGCCTGAATTCGAACCTAATCATCGGCAGAAAGAATGGTATCTATGTTCATGTTTTCGTTTATAAATTGTACACAGAATATCGCTATGGGTTTGCCTCTGCGTGTGAATTCGATCTGCTTGCTCAATTCGTTTTTGATTTTTTTTTTCCTCTGCCAGTTCCCCCCCCCCCCAAAAAAAAAAAAAAAAAAAAAAAGAAGACCTTGAGAAGCTTCGTCTGACCGTCAAGTTGTGGCGAAAATCACCAGCAATAAAAGTAGCATAGATGATTCCTTGCAATTATTGATTGATGTATGACGAAAAAGATATGTTAAAGTTTTTTTTTTTTCTGCACATAGTTCAATGGATAGGACTGATATTTTCGTCTGTTTCTATCAAGCAATATGGTCACTTTTGGCGGTGCATTTGTGTTGTGTTCAAATATGCCAGAGTGGTGAGTACATTAGTCCAGATCACGACATCAGAAACTGGCTTTTGATAGAGCCTACACCGAACGCTTGTCGCAATGTGTTCGAAGTACGGCGCCAACACTATCCCACATACTGCGTGACTGAGAAACGCCTTTGACTGTTGACGAACAGAACAGGAGGTGTTGGAACAGGACGCTGAAGATATGGATATAGAGATAGGCGAATTAGAGGGAGGAAATCTGAAGAACACACACACACACACACAAGCAAGCACACACACACACACACACACACAAGCACGCACGCACGCACGCTCACACACACGCCATCCTAGCACCACTGTTTGTGTCTTTTCGCCTTGTAAAACGAACAAGCCCCATCAATATACAGTGTGTCAGACAAACAGCAATTTACAGTGTGTCAGACACTCAATATACAGTGTCAGACAAACACGCTGATTTACAGTGTGTCAGACACTCAATATACAGTGTATCAGACACTCAATATACAGTGTGTCAGACACTCAATATACAGTGTCAGACTGTCAATATACAGTGTGTCAGACAGTCAATATGTAGTGTGTCAGTCAATATACAGTGTGCCAGGCAGTCAATATACAGTGTGTCAGGCAGTCGATATGTAGTGTGTCAGGTTATGTCAGTGACAGATGAACACGATGAACCTGACAAAGGAGATTGCCAAACGTCCTGAAAGCAGACAACGGAGAAAAGCACAGCCGACACAGCTTGTTGAGCTGCAGCAGATCAAAGATTGTTCGCCTACGGCGTACAGTCTTTGATCAGATTGAGATCCCATGATGTCCATCACTCAAAGAACCCCTTCTGAGGTCAATGTCTAACGAAAATCCGAATTAAAAAGAAAACTGAAGTCATTCCAAAGCAGTCACAACTCCAGAGAGAAAGACCTGAAGAAACCTATTGCAATAACATGAAATGCATTTATCCCCCAGATCAACCAGCCGAGACCGAACTCCTGCTGGCCAACAATGAGACCAGTGTCACCGTCAACGAGAAGGAGGCTGTGACCTTAGTGTGTCAGTCACGTGGTCAACCCACACCACGACTTGAGCTGCTTCAGAGAGGCCAGGAATTGGCCAGGGAAGATGGCGGCCAGCTGGGTCTGTCAGAGATGAGTCGTCTGTCCCACAGCTTCACTGCCAGGTGTAACAACACAGGGACCTTCACCTGTCGTGCTGACAACGGTGTGGGTACCGAACAACGGGCCTCTGTTCAACTCATCGTCCATTGTAAGTCTACCTTACCCCCCCCCCCCCCAAAGAAAAGAAAAGAAAGAGAGTTCAGTATGCCCTTGAACTGCCCATTCCTCTATCCACCCTTCTCCTGATTTTCTCTTTCCCCGGTTTGACCCTTGATTTTTATTTAAACATTTGTATATGTGTGTATTTACTTATTCGTTCATTTACGTACTGTTTATTTACAGATTATGTATTTATTCATTTTATTTATTTATTTATTCCTAGATTAGCAACGTTTCCATATGTGCTTGAATTGACGTTTTTCACAGGTAAAGTGTGGGATGGATTTTTCTTTCTTCCTTCCTTCCTTTTCCTTTTCTTTCTAACAGAAATACTCGACATACATTGGCATCAGAGCAAACAAATATAGAGAATTTGGCTCTGATGGTAGTTTCAAGGCTTTCTATTGGCGGTGGTTACTGTTTGACAGAAAAAACTGTGAGTGAGATAGCCGACACATTCACAGTGCTAAGGAGGTTACACAGACCCGTCAGTAAAGACAAATCGTGATGATTTCGACAGAGTAGTGTCCCTTAGACTTGGGTGGCTACGAAAATAAAGGACGGCGGACATCATTGTGCAGCAATAAACTGCACGAGTTCGATATGGAAAAAAAGACTGTAGACAAAAATCTTTTTACAGATTTCCGAAAGACCAAGTAAGGTGGTATAGTTATGTTCAACATGGGATTAGTAGATTTATACACGCATAGACAATGTTAGTTTCTTAGCAAACGATAGTTTCGTTAAAGACCTTTTCTGATTTAGATCTGAATGTATGAAATAAGCTTTTGTGTACACACAGTAATACAAATGCAAAAGTGCTTAAGTGTGCACACACACAATTACATGTGTGCATGCATGTATGCATAGGATATGGGTGAGAGGGTGGGTGAATGGGTGAACGAATTGGGAAGGAGAAAGAAGCACCATATAGATATCTGTTCACAAATAGACTAGGTCTAACGACACTGACATAAACATACGCGTACGTCTGAGCACATATCAATATATGATGCATGTGCGTGTGTGTGCACGCGTGCACATGTGTGTGTGTGTGTGTGTGCTTCTGTGTGTGTGTGTGTGTGTGTGTCTGCCTCTGTGTGTGTGTGTGGAGGGTGGGGGGTGTTGTCTGCCACTGTGTTTGTGTGTGTGTGTGCCTCTGCGCGCATGTGTGTGTGTGTGTGTGTCTGCCACTGTGTGTGTGTGGGGGGGGGGGGGGGGGGAGGGGGGTGTCTGCCTTTGTGTGAGTGCGTGTGTGTGTGTGTCCATGTGTTTGTCTGCCTCTGTGCTTGTGTGTGGGTCTGTGTGTGTGTGTGTGTGTGCGTGTGTGTGTGTCAATGTGCGTGCATAATAATTGTGTGGTGGTGGTTATGCAATCATACACATCACATGAGCGCGCGCACACACACACACACACACACACACACACACACACACACACATTATACACGTCTTTGAGTTTGTGCAAGTAGACCTGCAACATGCATAATGGGAGCGGATTGTCAGAGGGCGGGTTGTCAGGGGTAAATGTCCAGAACTGAATTGTCTACGATGGACGAATTGCCTGAGGTGAACTGTCTTGGGATGAACTGTCCTGCTCTAAAACCGTGCTTGCAGTGTGCATACATGTCTGCGCATGCACATGTGTGTATGTGTGGGTGTACCTTTGTGTATTTGTGTACTTGCATGCATATGTGCATGCACGTGTGTAACCGTGTGCATGATGTGTATGTGCATGTGTGTGCGCATATGCATGTGTGTGTGTGTGTGCATGAGTGTACCTGTGTGTGTGTGCGCACACTCTTGTATGTATGCATTTGTGTATGCATCCAAATGCATGTGTGTATAACATGCATGTATGCATGCGTATGTGTATATGCGTGCGCACACATGTGTGTGTCAGTGTGTGTGCATGAGCTTCAGTGTGTGTTTGCACACATGTGTGAATGCATATGCATGCAGTTAAATGAGTGCAGTTTGTTTGTGTGTTCATTTGTGTACATTCCTGTGTGTGCGTGCGTGCGTGCATGTGTGCATATTTATGTACATGCAGGCATGTGTATGAGTTGTATGTGAATGTATCAGTGTGTTTTAAACTTGAAATATGCTACTTTGAATGCAACAGCAAATACTAAACCTGAATACTTTAACCACCCAGAGCAAAAGGAAGTAATCGAATTTTTGGCTTGTAACAAGATAGTAAGGGAAAGAAGACAGTGAACTATCTGTGTATACTTAATCTGTGGAGCTAGGTGTTTTGGGGGTAAGAGAAAGCCGATTTTAAAGAACAGACGTGAAGTGATGAGAACCAACCTTCTGATCTCCATGTGTATCCAGTGGCTGTGTCACTGTAGGTCTGTGGCCAACATCTGGGCCACAGTGGACCCACAGAATTGTCTGTGGCCAACATCTGGGTCACAATGGACCCACAGAATTGTCTGTGGCCAGCATCTGAGTCACACTGGACCCACAGAATTGAGCCCATTCTGGACAGGGTCCAGCAACTCTCGTGTCTGTACAACTGTCCTCATTGTTTCAGCTCCCTCTTTGGGCACTTGTTGGTTGGAATCAGCTCCCTCATTGTGGACCTGATTGACCCACCAGGGACATAGTGACCACTATGGACAACATCACAAAATTGCCTGCCGTAGGCAGTTAGGGCAGTCCTTACTGTCCCATCTGGACATACTGACCACTGTGGACAACCTCACAATGTAGTGGCCTCCCGAACTGGCTAGTGAAGGCAAAACATTGGAGTGAAGAAAGTGCCAAAAACAAATAAAACTGTAAAATGGAGAAAATTTAAGAGGCAAATCTCGGAACCAGTGCTTGGTGAACTCCAGAGAGAATGAGACAGAAATGAAAATAGGTCACCGTTCAGAGTGTTTAGGTCCACTGTTTAATAACCCATGCATTGTCAGTCTATCAGTGTTGACAGCCAAAGGTCCACTGTTTAATAACCCATGCATTGTCAGTCTATCAGTGTTGACAACCAAAAGTCCACTGTTTAAAAACCCATGCATTGTCAGTCTATCAGTGTTGACAACCAAACAGGGCATTTAATAATGTTGTTATAGTCCTCCCGTGATGACAGTGCTTTGTAATATACTCTGGAGGGATCATAAGCACATTGTTGGACAGAAGTCTACAAAAGTCTTCACTAGTACTCAGACACATTGTTTGAAATCATAAACAACATAAGGCCATTTACTTATTCTGTTATAATCCTTCCAGGTATGGTGTTTACCATTACATCCATTCACAGTCATCTTGTTTCGCTTTCTCTCTGTGATTTCTGAACCTGTTTTGATCTGTTCCACAAACATTGTAATCCTGATGTGTTTGTCTGCTGTATATAATGTCACAGGCAAGCTGAAGTGAATGTCTGCTGTATATAGTGTCACAGGCAAGCTGAAGTGAATGTCTGCTGTATATGATGTCACAGGCAAGCTGAAGTGAATGTCTGCTGTATATGATGTCACAGGCAAGCTGAAGTGAATGTCTGCTGTATATAATGTCACAGGAAGGCTGAAGTGAATGTCTGCTGTATATAATGTCACAGGCAAGCTGAAGTGAATGTCTGCTGTATATAATGTCACAGGCAAGCTGAAGTGAATGTCAGCTGTATATAATGTCACAGGCCAGTTGAAGTGAATGTCTGCTGTATATAATGTCACAGGCAAACTGAAGTGAATGCCTGCTGTATATAATGTCACAGGAAGGCTGAAGTGAATGTTGACTGTATATAATGTCACAGGCAAGCTGAAGTGAATGTTGACTGTATAAAATGTCACAGGCAAGCTGAAGTGAATGTCGACTGTATATAATGTCACAGGCCAGCTAATGTGAATGTCTGGTGTATATAATTATTACCACAGGCCGGCTGATGTGAATGTCTGCTGTATATATCACCACAAGCCGGCTGATGTGAATATCTGCTGTACATATCACCACAGGCCAGCTGATGTGATTGTCTGCTGTGTATATTACCACAGGCAAGCCTCGTTCTACCTCAGCAGGACTGGTCATTCCCAAAGTCAACTTCACCGACAGAGTGGTCACTGTGGCATTCTCCCTGGAGGCTTTCCCCCTGCCAGACAGACACCGCTTCCAGTTCCTTGGCAACACGCTGAGCACCAACAACAGCCAGCCTCCCCCCGACGGCATTCTGCTGGGTGCCTGGTGCACCAACACACTCTTCTGTCTATGCCGTCCTGTGCTACGTTAGTGTGGACAGGGTGGATGACTCCGCAGAAGGCTTCTACACTTACACTGCTGGCAATGAGATCGGTGAAGAGAGCCTGGTGTTCCAGGTCATGGTGAAGAGTAAGGGGAGGCTACTGTTACTTCAGCTGTACAGTGTGGCTCCTCCACTTGTCCGATAGCACGACTGCCTTCCACCCTGTAGTGACAGTGCCCAGACAGACCGACTTACCTCACCTCAGTGATATGACAGTGTGGTTTATTTCCCTGATTTCTGCACATCGTGTGCCACATCAGCATCTCACGGGAGATCCAAGGGAACGCTGCTCTGCACATAATTCTTACTTGCAGTCAGCACCGATGTGACTAATGATGCTTGGAGGTCTACCAGTAGCACTGACGTGACTGATGATGCTTGAGGTCTACCTGTAGCACTGACGTGACTGATGATGCTTCAGGTCTACCTGTAGCACTGATGTGACTGATGATGCTTGAGGTCTACCAGTAGCACTGACGTGACTGATGATGCTTGAGGTCTACCTGTAGCACTGATGTGACTGATGATGTTTGAGGTCTACCTGTAGCACTGACGTGACTGATGATGCTTGAGTCTTCCTGTAGTACTGATGTGACTGATGATGCTTGAGGTCTTCCTGTAGTACTGATGTGACTGATGATGCTTGAGGTCTTCCTGTAGTACTGATGTGACTGATGATGCTTGAGGTCTTCCTGTAGTACTGATGTGACTGATGATGCTTGAGGTCTACCTGTAGTACTGATGTGACTGATGATGCTTAAGGTCTACCTGTAGTACTGATGTGACTGATGATGCTTGAGGTAGCACTGATGTGACTGATGATGCTTGAGGTCTACCTGTAGTACTGATGTGATTGATGATGCTTGAGGTCTACCTGTAGCACTGACGTGACTGATGATGCTTAAGGTAGCACTGATGTGACTGATGATGCTTGAGGTCTACCTGTAGTACTGATGTGACTGATGATGCTTGAGGTCTACCTGTAGCACTGATGTGATTGATGATGCTTGGGGTCTACCTGTAGAGCTGATGTGACTGATGATGCTTAAGGTCTACCTGTAGTACTGATGTGATTGATGATGCTTGAGGTCTACCTGTAGCACTGACGTGACTGATGATGCTTGAGGTCTACCAGTAGCACTGATGTGACTGATGATGCTTGAGGTCTACCTGTAGCACTGATGTGACTAATGATGCTTAAGGTCTACCAGTAGCACTGACGTGACTGATGATGCTTAAGGTCTACCTGTAGCACTGATGTGACTGATGATGCTTGAGGTCTACCTGTAGCACTGACATGACTGATGATGCTTGAGGTCTACCTGTAGCACTGATGTGACTGATGATGCTTGAGGTCTACCTGTAGCACTGATGTGACTAATGATGCTTGAGGTCTACCAGTAGCACTGATGTGACTGATGATGCTTGAGGTCTACCTGTAGTACTGATGTGATTGATGATGCTTGAGGTCTGCCTGTAGCGCTGACGTGACTGATGATGCTTAAGGTCTACCTGTAGTACTGATGTGATTGATGATGCTTGAGGTCTACCAGTAGCATTGATGCTTTGAGTCTACCTGTAGTACTGATGTGACTGATGATGCTTGAGGTCTACCTGTAGTACTGACATGACTGATGATGCTTAAATGTGACTGATGATGCTTGAGGTCTACCTGTAGCACTGACGTGATTGATTATGCTTGAGGTCTACCTGTAGCACTGATGTGACTGATGATGCTTGAGGTAGCACTGACATGACTGATAATGCTTGAGGTCTACCTGTAGTACTGATGTGACTGATGATGCTTGAGGTCTACCTGTAGCGCTGACGTGACTGATGATGCTTAAGGTCTACCTGTAGCACTGATGTGACTGATGATGCTTGAGGTAGCACTGACATGACTGATGATACTTGAGGTGTACCTGTAGTTCTGATGTGACTGATGATGCTTGAGGTCTACCTGTAGCGCTGACGTGACTGATGATGCTTCAGGTCTACCGTAGCGCTGACATGATTGATGATGCTTGAGGTCTACCTGTAACACTGATGTCACTGATGATGCTTGAGGTCTACCTGTAGCGCTGACATGATTGATGATACTTGAGGTCTACCTGTAGCACTGACGTGATGATGCTTGAGGTCTACCTGTAGCACTGACGTGATGATGCTTGAGGTCTACCTGTAGCACTGACGTGATGATACTTGAGGTCTACCTGTAGCACTGACGTGATGATGCTTAAGGTCTACCAGTAGCACTGACTTGACTGATGATGCTTAACCCTACGGTGCTCTGTATAACAATTTATGCTTTAAAGAAATGTAGTTAAAATCTAGGACGGGAAACTCGTCACACACCCACACTTGAGAATTTGGCTTCTGCATACATATTATTTGCACTAGATATGCAAACCTATACATTTTTAGAAACTAGAGATGTTGTAGATTCTAGTGAAATAACTGAAAATACTGTGGGTTGTACCTACTTGGAGACTGACCTCAAAATATAAGCAGGCAAAATTTCTGAAAAAGTTATTTGAAAAGTAAGTCAAATGTTAGGAGAGACACAGTTTTTTTTCTGTACTACCTAAACACTTCAGACTTGAGATAAAAAATGAAGACAAATATGTGCTGGAAACATGGGAAAGCTGATAATTCTCTTGACTTGAGCTATGTATAATGAATTGTGCCCTCAAATGATGTACCTATAATTCAGCATCCGGACAATCGAATTTCACTATATAAGGAAATGGGGTTTGTGCAGGCTTGTCTTGAAGCTAGATAGGTAAAATTATATGTTTTTGTAAACTAGAGATAATGAGGAATCTGAAAAAAAATAATTACAAGACAGTACCCTGATGGCAGCTGAAGATATTCTTCACAGTGTAATCCAGAACACTGGTGAAAAGGTAATCCAAAACGTCAGCCACATTGTTTGAAACACCACACAGTTTTCCTGCTTGAATGTCAAAACACTTGAAACTTAGGAGAAAACAAGAAGAATATGTCCTTGGAAGACACAGAACAAAGTTAGGGCCTTGGTCTTCTGTGGAAGGTTGAAAAGCACTTGGAGCAGAGTCCCACGTCACATCCAGAACATTCCCAGCCAGAGCGCACATGAGTAGGATGGCCAACAGTACAGTTCCTCTTTCTTCAACTCCTTCACTCTCAGCATCTCTCTCCTCTGCAGTAGTGCTTCCAGATTCTGGATCACACAAGAAAACATATATCCTAAGTCTTCTGTTCATTTCATTTTTTCATAATGGTGCAAGAGATGTTACAGAGAGCTTGACTCAGTTTCCACTAATTAGTCTGATTTCAGAAGAAAGAAAAAAAAATGACCAGCATTACTTATTCATTCTATGAAAAATGAAAGTCATGCATAAAATCATAAATAAGAATAAAATCTGAATCACTAGCTTATAAGGAGGGGGCAGGGCTACAGCTTTCATTGGAGGCACGCCCACTCGTGACACGCCCACACTGTTTCCAAACTAGATAATAAACAAACAAAAGTTATAAATTGTTCTCTTCAAAATCACCACTTTTATATTGATTGATCTCTAAAGTGCTTTCAAAACACCTACAATCACCCAGAAACGATCTTCTAGTTTGAACAGGCCAAAGCCTATCACTCCTGTAAGTAACCATGTACCCTGCCCCCCTTCCGTCCCCCCTTCCTTCATGTGGCGGACCAACAAATGTAAAATAACCAATGACGGCACACAGCATGTGTTCCATCACTCTCGACAAACAAAATAATCAAAGTTTATCCACTCACCTGCTTCGCTTTCGTTACTACAGCCTTCGGCAACTGATTGTTCACTCGTGCCACTTCACACGCAACTCCTGCTCGACTCGGTCGCATATTTTACTCATTATTTCAGTCAAAAACGACGAAAAACTTCGAGATAACTGACTGACAAGGCTTGCCGGTGCACAATGGATACCAGCGAGTCACGTGAACTGATCAACCCGGATGTTTAGCAGTGGTGGTATAACGGTTCTCGTCTGAGCCACGATCGTGGCCCAACGCAGTCGAGCGGTAAAGCCACGATCGTGGCCACCGCAGTATGCTTGAGGTCTACCTGTAGCACTGATGTGACTGATGATGCTTGAGGTCTACCTGTAGCACTGACGTGATGATGCTTGAGGTCTACCTGTAGCGCTGACATGATTGATGATACTTGAGGTCTACCTGTAGCACTGATGTGACTGATGATGCTTGAGATCTACCTGTAGCACTGACATGACTGATGATGCTTGAGATCTACCTGTAGCACTGACATGACTGATGATGCTTGAGGTCTACCTGTAGTGCTGACGTGATTGATGATGCTTGAGGTCTTCCTGTAGCACTGATGTGACTGATGATGCTTGAGGTCTACCTGCAGCACTGACGTGACTGATGATGCTTGAGGTCTACCTGTAGCACTGATGTGACTGATGATGCTTGAGGTCTACCTGTAGCACTGATGTGACTGATGATGCTTGAGGTCTACCTGTAGCACTGATGTGACTGATGATGTTTGAGGTCTACCTGTAGCACTGATGTGACTGATGATGCTTGAGGTCTACCTGCAGCACTGACGTGACTGATGATGCTTGAGGTCTACCAGTAGCACTGACGTTCTCATGCTTGAGGTCTACCTGTAGCACTGACGTGATGATGCTTGAGGTCTACCTGTAGCACAAACGTGACTGATGATGCTTGAGGTCTACCTGTAGTGCTGACGTGATGATGCTTAGGTCTACCTGTAGCACTGACGTGATGATGCTTGAGGTCTACCTGTAGCGCTGACATGATTGATGATACTTGAGGTCTACCTGTAGCACTGATGTGACTGATGATGCTTGAGATCTACCTGTAGCACTGACATGACTGATGATGCTTGAGGTCAACCTGTAGCACTGATATGACTGATGATGCTTGAGATCTACCTGTAGCACTGACATGACTGATGATGCTTGAGGTCTACCTGTAGTGCTGACGTGATTGATGATGCTTGAGGTCTTCCTGTAGCACTGATGTGACTGATGATGCTTGAGGTCTACCTGTAGCACTGATGTGACTGATGATGTTTGAGGTCTACCTGTAGCACTGATGTGACTGATGATGCTTGAGGTCTACCTGCAGCACTGACGTGACTGATGATGCTTGAGGTCTACCAGTAGCACTGACGTTCTCATGCTTGAGGTCTACCTGTAGCACTGACGTGATGATGCTTGAGGTCTACCTGTAGCACAGACGTGACTGATGATGCTTGAGGTCTACCTGTAATGCTGACGTGATGATGCTTAGGTCTACCTGTAGCACTGACGTGATGATGCTTGAGGTCTACCTGTAGCGCTGACGTGACTGATGATGCTTAAGGTCTTCCTGTAGCACTGACGTGACTGATGATGCTTAAGGTCTACCTGTAGTACTGATGTGATTGATGATGCTTGAGATCTACCTGTAGCACTGACATGACTGATGATGCTTGAGGTCTACCTGTAGCGCTGACATGATTGATGATGCTTGAGGTCTACCTGTAGTACTGACGTGACTGATGATGCTTGAGGTCTATCTGTAGTACTGACGTGACTGATGATGCTTGAGTTCTACCTGTAGTGCTGACATGATGATGCCTGAGGTCTACCTGTAGCACTGACGTGACTGATGATGCTTGAGATCTACCTGTAGCACTGACATGACTGATGATGCTTGAGGTCTACCTGTAGCACTGATGTGACTGATGATGCTTGAGGTCTACCTGTAGCACTGATGTGACTGATGATGCTTGATGTCTACCTGTAGCACTGATGTGACTGATGATGCTTGAGGTCTACCTGTAGCACTAACGTGACTGATGATTCTTGAGGTTTACCAGTAGCACTGACGTTATGATGCTTGAGGTCTACCTGTAGCGCTGACATGATGATGCTTGAGGTCTACCTGTAGCACAGACGTGACTGATGATGCTTGAGGTCTACCTGTAGTGCTGACGTGATGATGCTTGAGGTCTACCTGTAGCACTGACGTGATGATGCTTGAGGTACCTGTAGCACTGACGTGACTGATGATGCTTGAGGTCTACCTGTAGTGCTGACGTGATGATGCTTGAGGTCTACCTGTAGCACTGACGTGATGATGCTTGAGGTCTACCTGTAGCACTGACATGATGATGCTTGAGGTCTACCTGTAGCACTGACGTGACTGATGATGCTTGAGGTCTACCTGTAGTGCTGACGTGATTGATGATGCTTGAGGTCTACCTGTAGTGCTGACGTGATTGA
>JADBJO010026766.1:0-22124 GCA_016801955.1 Conus betulinus | reverse complement strand
TTTGTTTCCAAGGAAACAAACGGGAAAAATAAGCGCAACAATGTTTGGTCCAAAGCCAGGTTTATCACCGACAACTTCTCCCAATCTTTGCTGGAGAGTTCTCAGGGATGGGAAACACATCGGAAAATCACCCTCAAGGAATGCAGTAAAAAACAGCAACGAAGGCGAGCTACTGCATTGCCATAGTACTAAACAGCAACACAAACACCACACACACACAAACAACACACACACACACACACAGATACACAGACACAACACAACACCACGCGCAGCTGCGCGCCGACTGCGCGCGCACACAACCAGAGCGTAACAGGCAAACACACAGAGATAAAGACACAGACACACCAGACACACACTAGACACCCACCCACACACACAACACACACACAAACACACAAGACTCTGGAAGCCAATGCAACCCAAACCAACCAAACCAAGCAATACAGCACACCCAAACCACATTTACAACAGCCCAGATGCCAAAGTATCCGTTAGAACCCGCCCATTGGGCCAGTCTCACCCAACCACAGCAGCCTAGACACATTTAACTCTGTGAGCATCTTAATCCTTTCATCATAACCGCCCTTCGACACAGTCTTACCAAATCACACCAATCAAGACACACTCAGCTGAGTTTCAGTTAAATCAAGGAGGCGAACTGTGTGCAGACTAATCAATATAACGCTACACAAACCATTAAGTTTTGAGACCGGCAAGGCACATAATTTAAAAGCTGATGGATATACGCAATAAATGATTAAGATGGACGAATTAAGAGAGATTCTCGAGATACGACGTAGCAGGTCTGACCTACGCAGCCAACGCGCTGGTCAGACCTTCTTAGTAGTACCTAACATCTGGTGTGCATTATTGCCATTGTATGTGTGCGTGTGTAGGAGGGCACAAAGTGTGTGTGTGTGTGTGGTGTGTGGTGTGTGGGTGTGTGTGTGTGTGTGTGTGTCGTGTGTGTGGGTGTGGAGTGTGTGTGTGTGTTGGTGTGGGGGTGGTGTGTGTGTTTGTGTGTGTGTGTGTGTTGGTGTGTGTGTGTGTGTGGCGTGCGTGAGGGCGTGCGTGCGTGTGTGTGTGTTGTGTGTGTTGTGTGTGTGTGTGTGGGGTGTGTGTGTGTGTGTGCTGTGTGCGCGATCGAGTGTGTGTGGCATGGTGTGCATGTAGGGTATGCAGTGAGGTTGTGTGTGTCTATGGTGCACGTGTGTATGCGTGCTTTTGTGGTGTGTGTGTGGTGTGTGGTGTGTGGGTGTGTGTGGGTGTGTGTTTAGGGTGTGTTGTGTGTGTGTGTGTGCTGTGTGTGTGTGTGGTGTGGTGGGGGCTTGTGTGAGCTCGAGCATATGCACGGATATCTGCATAGGTATGGGTGCATATATGGTGTGTATATGTGTGTGCCTGTGTACGTGGTGTATACGCATGTGCGTATGTGTATGTACGTGCGCGTTCGTGGGTATGCGTGTGCGTGTATGTGTGCACAATGTGTATACGCCCGTGCGTCTGCGCCTTAAACTATATAAACTGACCCCAGCCCTTTAAACTATAAACTGACCCTCACCTTAAACTACATAAACTAACCCTAGCCTTCTCTTAAACTAGTTTAGGATTACAACAAAAACCGGTGTTTAGAATGAAAAGAAAAATCATAAGGTTCACTGCCAGTAGATCGGTTCCTTCAGAAATATCAGTCGAAGAGAAAATACTGCGTGCTCTTTGCTCGCCGAAGAGTCGCTTTCTTCAGTTACTGGCCATACAAATATATCTAGAAAGTGACCAAATTTGATTTTGAAGAGTGGCAAGGGTAGATGATGGGTTTGATGGTTTGCGAGTATAGAGACACCTGTTCAATCCATGCTCTGGCCTTTGTTTGACTGGGGTTAAGGTTAAGCCGACTGACGGGGCAAAGATGCTTTGTGGTGTGCCGCAAACGACAATCTTGTCTGATTAAAAAACGGCGGAGGAGTCACTCTAACGTGAACGATGCTCTTGACACAGATTATCTCCCGTTGCAGATTTCCGAACACAGGATGCGGCAGTGTCGTTTATTTTGTACTCCGTTAATAAAAGAAGGAAACACCCGCCATTTCAAATAAGCACAATAATACCACCTCGAACTAAACCCAGAGAAAGGAGGGATAGGCAAGTCTCACGGAAGGGAAAATTAGAATCCGTCAGTCACTGACCCCACGAAAAGAGTACACTGTTGAAATGAAATAAATGCAGGCGAAACGCGGTGGAACGAAACGAAGACTACGAGATGTGCTTCTTATCACACGTTTGATTAGGTCATAGACGATGGACGGCAAACTTTTAACGCTCACAATCATCCCGAGATTTGCGTGCGAAAAAAATGTGACATTTCTTCTCTGGTAGGGTGCATGCGGAAAATGCACACGTTGAGATGCGACCTGGATGCATTTCGACTCTTTAAGCTGGTGGACTAATCTTAAGAAGTTATTCTAGTAAACCATTATGACGAACAGGCACAACTAGCACACTGTTGATTACATTTGCCCCTTTGTATGGGGGAAGGAGTGAGGTTAAAGCAAGAAGAGGAAAAGGAAAAAAAACAAGCCAACATAAGATGAATTCCCCGTTATGTTTGACATAGACCAACAAATTAGAACACCCGAGATACTTGACGATTAGAAGCAGTTGTTTCGTTAAGTAGAAGAATAGAAGACATCATTTGATAAAAATATCGACAGATTTCGGGGGCCGAGAAATCTTTTGGCAAAAACACGTGTTAACGTATGATGAGTATCATGGACAAAATGAAAATTCATCACCTATTGCACAAAATTGACAGATAAAATAGATAGATCAGATAGATAGATAGTAGTAGATGAGATAGATAGATGGATAGATAGAGAGATAGAATCGATAGATTAGATAGATAGATAGATAGACATGTAGGACAGATAATATGACGAGGCGAAAGGATATCTCTGTGATTGATCGAAGATGCTAGGGGGAATACAAGATTTCAACGACCCATCCCAGTGGGAGTGTTTTAGAAATCTGCTTTAATGAGAACGGTGTGTATGTTGTGAGTATAAATAACGTGTTGTGGAATTCACTTTAACGAGGTGAAAACTCTAAGCTGGCCCTCAGCAGTCGGCTCGGGGTGGTCCATTTGCAGGGGCTAGCGTGTACATCTGCAGTCGGGCTAGGGTGGTCCTTTGCAGCCAGTAGGTGGTCCTCTGCAGTCGGCTAGTGTGGTCCTCTGCAGTTTGTGTGGTCCTCTGGGTGTTGGTCACGGGTTCTGCAGTCGGCTAGGGTGGGTCCTCTGCAGTCGGCTAGGGTGGTCCTTTGCAGTCGGCTAGGGGGTCCTCTGCAGCCGGCTAGGGTGGTTCCTCTGCAGCCGGCTGGGGTCTGAGCCAAATGAAACGGAACAAAAAGTGAGCTGTGCCAATTTTGATGGAGCAATGAAGGATGGCAACAGACGAGGCCCGCAGATGACTAGAGTGGTCAGCGATGAGGTGAACGAGGATAGGAAGATACACCCGAAGGTGTGGGTGGGGACCAGTAAAGGACTGTCCTCAACGCTGAACAAACCCAGCTGGGAGCAGTACTTGCCCGCACATGGAAGCCTTCTGCTGTGTTCAGAGCGGCTGCCTCCTCTAGTAGTCAATCCACTTCCATCCAACGACAAGGCCCAGGATATTCTCCCATGCCGATGACTTGATTCTGGAATTCACCACAATTCTTGCGACGTGGATGGCTTATTTTAAAGAAAAAAAAAACGAAAAAACAAAACAAACAACACAAAAAGAACCAAACCCGGAGCAGTACGTGAAGACAGGTAAGGAATGGGAACAGAATGTGACCTTACGCTATCTCTGGTCTCTCTACGCTCTGGTATCTCGTCTATGTATCTCTCTCTCTTTCCTTCCTCCTCCTCATCTTCTATCTATCTCTTCTCTCTGATTAAGGAGGGAAGAGCACTCTCTGTTGTCAGAGCCTCTAAAGGCCAGAGAGAACATTTCCTTCAATACAACAGGGGCTATCATCCACCCCTCCCTCCACCCCCCCTCCCCGCTTTTAGCCCCCATTTAAGGTGAAAGGGTGATCAGGGGTGTGTGGCTTGGACTGTCGCGTCCATGGCAGGCCAGAGGGTGCTTCACGAAATTACACCAGATACTGTTGGGCAGCGACTGGAACGTGGCGCAGGGCTGTTCTGTGCTGACCCCCACAGGTTATTCGATTGGAGATACTAGATGCAATAAGAAAAACCCTATGTTGGAGACGGCAATAGTCTTGCATTGCGTTTAAACGATCTAGACTGGAGTTGTCAGTGAAAGGCGTTGTGGCCTGGTAGCATAGCAGTGGAAAAAAGTCAGTGAGGCAAAAGGTAACAGTCAGGTGGGGCAGAATGTTCAGTGACCACCACTCATGACAGCAGGACGAAACGCACGCGAACGCAAGAAAAAAGGAGCCAAGGAAAAAAAGGAGAAAGTAGTGACCAGAAAGGTTGATGGGACTGGAAGAAACTTATCACCGTTCCGGATCAACACAGGAGATAAGTCCATGACCACGACTCGAGCGCCCACAGCAAAGGGACCGCTAATTAAGTGTTTCAAGCTGGGAATGGGCAATGGGTATTGTGTTACCTGGTAAGCTGGTCATGACAACATGGAAGGGAAATGTCCCCAGATTACACAGCAGCCAGAGGAATGTCTGAGAGAACGTCCTGTGAATTGCCCGACCAGGTTCCCTGACTGGAATCCCTCTGTCCTGGCGTGAGGACTCTCAGCATTCGTAACCCTTTTCACAAGTCTCTCAAGTTGATAGGGGCCAACACGGGATGTGAAGACGATCGGTTGTGTCGCTTCCGTTCATCTTACAACCACAGGGGAAAAACACCGCACCACGCAACATCTTCTTTAATATTCTTTCACGCCAGGTTGGCATGGACGAGTTTTTTACTTTAATCTCACATGGATGGCATAGTCCACCATCCCCGAAAGCCGGTTCACCCTCAAAGGGGCATTGCCAGTGATTAGGTACAAACATGTTGTGGTGTAAATGCAGCAGCAGCAACACCTCGTCACACTTGATTAAGGCCATTTCTGATGGGCCTTTCATGTCATAGAATGCTTTGTAACGCTTCTGAGCTTACGAGAGGTTGCGTGGAGCCAAAGTCACATGTAGCAAACAATTTTCTATAGGTTCAAGAACGTACTCTGCCCTGCGACCTTAGGTGCTCTTCTGTCTGCTCTTGCGTATCTGATCTCTCAAGATGGACCATGGGTCTTTGACGGTCTAGCCATACGTAGAGCCGCTCAAAAGGGGAAAAACCCCATGACTTCTTGCAAAACTCCTTGTACGTAAACACAACACTACTGACAAGAAACGGCCCAGGTCCTTTGTTACTCTGTGGCCAATTCATAATCATTGCTTCAGTGTCCCATTTGAATTCTAAACCAGTCCATTGGGCTTGAACATGGCAAGGGTGTGGTGGTCACTCAGTAGATCTGAAGAAATTTGTAGACCTCAGAATATCACATTGAGAGAAAAATACTGTATAGTCCACCATGCTCTAAGACAACACACCTTATTTGGGGACCTCAGACATCAAGCTGAGAGAAACTGTGTCAACGATCTGAATGTATGGTCATTGTCCTCGTCCACATCTCCCATAGGGCTTCTGCTACCAGTCACCCGGGTCAATCCCACTATCAAAGGGGTGGCTTAGGGGAACGTGTGGCATAATCCACCATTGCGAGAACGAAAACGGTGACCGCAAGCATATGCGGAAATTTTTTTTTTTTTTGGGGGGCCTTATCAGGTCGATACCCACCTTACTGAAATGGTGTGGCGAATAGGGGAACAGTGCCAAGGGTACGCTTGGTTCGGTCTTTAGGATTAGGCTTCGGCACACATCAAAGCAGGCAGCAAATATCTCTTCACATCTCTGGGCAATCCTGGCAAAAGAAATCTTGTTGAGAGTCACTTTCTAAGTTTGGCGCATCCTAAATGTCCTGCCACCGGGGGAAGTCATGTCCCAAACACATGACGGTTCCTTGGAGGGTTTGGTACAACAATTTGGGTAGACAGAAAGAGGATGGCAGTGGTGAAGCGCTGGGCAGGGGTCCTTGCGCCCAACAAACTGTACAGTACTCTTTGGGTGGGGTCCTTGCTGGTTTTTTCTACCAGAGACCTAAGATTGTTCATGGTGGGATCCTTTCCTGCAGGTGCGAATGGTTGTGGGATCCATGGTCACTATGTCATGCTGTGACAAAGGCTTTAGGAGGGGCTTTGGTGCTTCTTTTTCCTCAGCACTGGGACATATGTGGTGGCAGCTACAAACACTTAAGTGGCAGCTCAGGGGACAATTCACAACGCCGCGTCATCCTCAAATCGAACAGGAACTGCTGATCAGAAGTGAATAAGCCGGACGCTAAAGAGCGACTGCCAACACAGTGTCCTTTGATTAGGGGGAGAAGAAACGTCCAAACGCAGCCAGTCAACCATGTGGCCTGGAACTCAGACGTCAGTTTCTAGAGATCTGGCACAACTTCATATCGGGGCACTTCATTAGGTAGAAACACTACATGCATCGTCGGTAAAGAGGCTATAACTCCAATGTAATCTAATCATACTCTACTACTTTGCTAGACCCAAACATGGCTGATGGGAAGGTGGGACACAAGGGAGTGGTGAAATCATCCTAACCTCACATATGCGACTTTCACCTGGAACTCACCAGCTGTGGCATTGGTTTCTGCTTAGGATAAGTCCCTGATGAAGTGTCCCTTTCCTCCAATATCGAGGAAAAAGGTCTTCGGCCATGCTCTGGCCATTCCCAGAAGAGGTAGTTTTTCTTGGGGCGTGTCTTGGTGGGGGAGGAGTGGTTTAGTGTCGGCTGATTGTCTCATGGTCCATACCTTTCCTTGACTTTGGATCCAGTGGTGGATACTCGATTCGGTGTGGACTTCGCCTGTGCAGTTGAAGGCTTCAGCAATCTGAATTGCCTTGGCAAAGGTCTTGGACTTCTCCTCACCCAACGTGTATTGTAAAAACCCATGGTCATGAGCTTTGAGTAGGAAGCAGTCCTTGATTACATCTCGAGACTCGAACCAACCGTCCATGTTACGGGCAAAGGTGATCTCCAAACTGGTGGAGGTTGTCTGCTCATGGACTCAGAGGGTCAAATGTAGCCTTGAGCGAAGAAGCAGCCTTTAGTCTGAGTACGAAGCTCCTTGTGGTGATGTCCACAAATGCTTCCTTGGTCTTATTCCAGTGAGGATGCTCTCTGCTCTCTCCCCTTTCTCTCCCCTTTCCTCGTCTGGCCACGTTCTCGTCTGCTCATCTTTTCTCTTTACTTTTTCTTCATAAAGCCTTCTCTCCTCATCTTCCGCTATATCCTCCATAGTAGGGAAAGGATCCATTGTGCTGGAACCGGGAGGAGGAGGCAGGGAGTGCCAAAATCGAACATCCTCATGTGGGCGTGGCAGAGGAGGGTGGAGTCTAGGAGTGGGAGTGGACAAAGGATTGCCTGAAGTGGAAGAAGGAAACGGTTACACAGGGGAGTAGTCAGTTCCAGCGCCGAAGAGTAGGATAGGCCAGTGACCACGAAGGACGAGCGAGTTCACCAGACGAGAACACGGTCTGGGTAGTAGGGCGCAGTTGTCGCCTGAGACATGGGATTACCCATCCCAGCAAAATCCCTGTCTACGACGAGATTGAGATGCGGAGTGATCGTCACGACCGTTAGCTCGTAGGTGACCATCTTTCTTTGACGGCAGAGAGAGGTGAACAAGACCAGGCACCGAAACCGACAAATCTAGTCCTTGCACAAAGCAAAACTTTAAAGTCCTGACAACTCACACTGAAATCATCACAGAAGAAGGCACCGCACACTGTTCCACTCACACCATGAACTGAAAGGCCGTACATGTTGCAGTGCTGGGAGTATGTGCACCAGGATGTCCAGCACAACAGTGCTGACCCCTGGATGTCTCTAAGACAATCAACAAAATGACCAGGCAGTCAAGCAGTACGCACAACACAAAGTGGGACTTCTTCCTATAGACCCAGTGAATAAACAACATATTCGCTATGTCACACTGACGCTTATTATACCAAATTCCCAGGAAAGACTCTGCAAAGTAGAATAACTGACTCGGATAGGAGACCGTGTGCTGACACAGGAGAGCACCACTAACTCTGCGTGAAAAAGAAACAGGTAAATAATGGACCTGGATCTAACCTAAGTTGACCCCCTTAGATACACATCCGTCATGATAAAATGATCGCGAAGCACCTAAAACCCACAAAAGAATCCTGAAGTTGTCAGGAAAAAAAATTAACTTTTCCCCAAATCCAAAGTTTGTAGGGGTGATCAATCCCTAACCACGAGTGCCAAGAGTATTAAACCAAAAGTTTAGGGTAAGACTTGGGAAACAAATCCTGGACACAACTTCAACTGAACTTGAAACCGTAAACAATAGCACCCATGAACTGGGGTGTGTCATTAGACAAATCTGCAAATATATGACTTCTTGACTAAGTGAGCACAAAACAATCAGACTCAGTAGTGTATCAGTGTTCCCTCTGAATCGTTGTAACACAGGAGATTACAAGCTAGGCCCGAAACCAACCAAATCGCACGTAACCATGGCTAAACTTTACCACCAAACTGAGACTATGCTCTCCAACGAATGGATATCAAAATATCCTGATCCAATAACACCATCCAAAATGCTTCAATTATTATAACTCCAGTGAGGTTGATGCTACTAGTACTTATGGCCACAACATAACTGTCATTACTGGGAACACAATCTCACAAAAAACAAAGCAAAACTGGAAAATGTGGTTACAGCACATTGCAAATTTTTTTGTTCCCACTTTACAGAAAATCTGTAGTCGGAAGTAAAGCAGCTCTGACACCGAGGGAACACGAGGCAAGCAAACATTGCCGCAACACAGCAATTTCTTCGTTCCCACAAAGACCAACGAATGCCCGTACGCACACTGCGTGCACTGAAACCAATTTGCCATCCAAGTTACGGCACGACATGGGTAACCCACCAAATCAAATGTCAAGAAAATGATTTTGCTTGAAGCAATCAAAATCAAAGGTCAAAAAATGATCCTTACAGAGAGCAAAGAAGAATCTCAAAAGCGTTGCACAGCCACAATTTGTACAATCAGCGTTTAGAGTGTCAAATTTATGGCACCACAATAGAAAACAATCTCTGGAGAGAAGACAAAAAAACAATTAACAACAAAGCAAAAACCAAAAACGGCCTTTCACAAGATGAATGGCCGTACACACAAGGTCAAAATTTGAACTGTATAAATCCCGTTGTGCAGCACGGATGGACACTCGCAAATTAGCGGAAGGCAGACGCACCAAAAACGTGTGGTCACGGAACCAGATAGAGTTACACGACCCAAACAGATGGTCAAAACACAAAGACCGCGTTGTTTTTCCGTGCAGGTGAATGCCCCATATAGCAAAAACAGGAATGTATGTGCAGACCAAAGGGTTGGAGGGGAAAAGGGGTGAATGCTTTAATCCCATCCTGCCTTCTTCGACTATGCCGTGAACAGGTAGCAAAGTCAGTTACCAAGACTCACAACAGGGACACCCCTGATACGCTTTTCAATCAACCACACTACAAAGCACACGTCACTCCATATCAATTATATGTTGAACTATAAGATTCAAAAGACAAAGATTACATATAAAGGTCAGTTAGATAGGCGAAAGATAACTATACGTATAGTGGTGTAACCGCACACAGTCACCAGTCAGGTTTTCTTTCCTCTCAAGGGCGCACACACCTGGACAAACAACGCCAAATCACATGTACGGAATGAAATTTGGGTGTACACCAAGGGTATCTTTTGCGTCGAGGCAAAGGTAAATCGTTTGGACGGGCCTACCGACTACTCCAGTCAGCGACATGGGGTACAGTCAAAGTGCAGTCAAAGTCTTAACACCAAAGTCAGCACAAACACTAATTTCAATGACTCTGCACAAACAAGACCTACTGTTGAAACTTAATTTCCACCTCTTTTTTCCACCCAATACTATGCATAAGCTAAATGGGTGTTATGGGGTATGTCCAATATTTATTTTAAACACCTACGGTTACTAGTCAAAAGGAACTTGACGCCACAAAACAAAACATGGAGTCCGAGGGTGGACGGATTGATGGTCTGACGGTCCAACTGAGGTTGTGCGGAACTCTCACCGCGTGGCGGGACACCCCACAAACCGTCCCGCTCCAGTTGGGTTCCCGTATGGACATCTAGGAACCACCCAGCCAACCTGCCACTTTGTCACAAAAACATGGAGGGATAGATCATGACTCGTTTGGGGGTTGGTCATCTCCACCCTAGTGTCAGTTGGGAATCCTGACGCAGGGTTCGGTATTGTGTACCAAAACACGATCCGCAAAGGCACACACTTCAATGTCAGAGCGAAGGGAAGATAACGGATGGGGGGGGGAAAAGGCAGGAATACAAAAGATCATTAAGAATGGCAGAAGAGGGAGAGAGGAGACCCCAAATCCAGGCAGAGGCAATTCACACTTGACTTCACAGATCTACACTCGTCACCATGACTTAGTGGGAAGGGCACTTAAGAGCAAAAGGAGGGAGCACGAGACTGAAGGGCATTAGAGGGGGGTAAGAGGCTGTCAAGAGAACTATAGAGTGTGAACCAGAGCTAGACGGTAGGGTGGAGTGTGGTGCGTGTTTGGCTGCTGTAGACTCTCACGCTTGAATTCGTGGGTGCACGCGCGGTCCAAATTTTTCCTACCACACCCACACCACAAACTAATGACCAGGCAACGAAAGAGTTCAAGTGTTGGTTTTCGCGGGCGCCTGAACCATCACAAGCATAAACCAAGTACATAAAACATGATTCCACAAAAGCAGAAAAAAAAAACACACACAAAAAACGCAGGCCACCATCATCCAGAGTGCCACCAACAACACCAGGTACACAGGTAAGACGATGCTCACGGATGACCGCTGGGGATGCCTTCAAGGGACGCTAACACACAACAGAAGAGACACCTCGCATCGTCCGACAATTGGAACTCCGGAAAGGCTTCTTTAACACACACGACTTGTCTATGACCACTCGGTCAGCCTCTCACATCCCTCTGGATGGAGACAGCGGCTGGGCACGGGTTCTTTGCACGCTACACCCAGTTAGGGCATCAGCCCCAGGTTTGAACACAGGGGCTTGCACTGACACCTGGGGAACTGCTAGAACCTGAATAGCTGCCCGTTTCCTATATCTTTATAGTTTTTGTTTGTCACTATAGCGGTCACTCTTCACATAAATACATTTATCTGTGGATTTTGGGGGAAAGTACCCACATAAGCACCAATCTACAAAGTTTCAATACAGGGGGTGCATTACAATAGAAAAATCCCGTCGGATTAGACACCATGAGTAAATGCATTGACAAAAAAAGTATTCCCTAATTAATTAAGCAAAAAAAATTTAAAACAATATCCCAGGTTGTCTCTATCTATATCAGTCTACAAGGTGTTTAACAAAACAATAGCCAACCAATGAGTGACAGGCGAATGATTGTTTATGGAACGTATAAGCGCAGAAGAAGCAAGAAGAAGACAGGCAGGCCAGGAAAGAGGAGAGACTGACGGTTGAAGACACAACGTGTTTGAAGAGGAAAGTGAGTGCCCACGTCCCCGTTTGGAGCAGCAAGTTCTGGAAGAGGCCACCCGGTACTTGACACCCGAAGACACAAAGATGGGGCAAGAGGCCTGTTTAGACCCAGTAAACGGTGTATAGAGACTCGTTGACCCAAACGACCGTCACCCGTATCGGTGCACCAGTGTGTTTGCCCAACCAGGTTGCCAGGCTGGAGACAAGATACAGATTTATTTCATATAGATACTTCTTCATTATATTGTTTCCCTGAGGTTTGTAATCTAATCGATCACACTATCCAAAATCCGTGTTACAAGCCGTCTTGTTAGATCCCCAGCTGGCGTCGTCTATCTCAACATAATATACTGACTCCAGTTCGATTCACGAATTCCAGATCTATTTTATTCAAATTCTGGTCCAGTATGCATCATTGACTTGCACCATGATACGATTTATTGCCAGTGATAGGAAAGATAAATGTTAATGAAGACATCCTCATCTGAATCGATCCCCCCTGACAAGGGAGTACTTATCATCATGTGTGGTATTGATCATAGCTTTAGTTTCAGCCATCCTCATATCCGCGTGCAAGATCTAGTCCACCTTCGCAGATATCACTGGAATGTAGTATCACTGGTGTTATTGTTTGAAAGTCATGTATACCTACCATATCCCTAGACGTGCGAAATCAATTTTCACAAATATTGAATCAATAAGTGAACGAGTGACTATTTAATGGTAACGAGCTATTCGGAACATGTGGGTCCATAGTGGATGAATTATGTAAAAAGATTTATTTATCTTTAAAGAACCGTGGATGGCAGTAGAGAGAGTGAAGCGTTGACTATGTTCCATACATGGCGAAGCAGGAGAGCAGAAATAAAACGTTAGTATATTCATGGATTACTAAGTAGCAGTGGGTGTCGCATCTTGTAGTTTTTTATTCCTCTGTCAAAGTCGCAACCGTCTGGATCGCATCAAGACCGCCACTACCTTGAGAGCAGCAGCGGAATCACCCGGACAATGTCATTGCAGAGACAAACAACATCGAGATTTCCATTCCACATGCCAAATCACATCATTCCTTCACTTCACGAGCTAGGAGTACATTTTTTTATATTTTCATCATCCAAGAAGACGTCGTGGCATCCATGAAGGGGCCTTCCCGTCAACAACCAACTGCACAAGAAAACAGTTGCATCCCATGTCAAAGGAAGAATTGACATTGGCAAAAACTGGTTTCCTTTTGTATTTTTTCGTTTTTGATTTTGGTATTGGGAACAGTAAATTGTGCAGTTGGAGAACATCTCATGAATCACGACTCCCATTGCTCAGTCCATTCCAACACAGGCCCATCAAAACACATATTCGCCAAATTATCATCAAACCTTACGGTCATTAAATCCGCTGTTCAGTCTACATCTCGATCTCTGTTGTATATTGAAAAGAGAAATTGAGGAATGCGGTTATTCCACTCTTCCACAAAACTCAACAACTGAATGTGTGTGTGACAGTGTGTGACACGAGGGAAAGAAGCCGGCGGGTAAGATTTTGATGGCGTGACAGGGGGTGGGGTGGTTTAAAGGGCCGTCGATGAAGGGTGTGACTGTGGTGGACATATTGGGTAGATGTTGGCGCGGATACCGGGTTGCGACCATGCACGGGCGTATTGGGGGCAGTAGTGGCAAAGATGAACAGCAGGGCGTGACATGCCTGGGCGTACTGGGGCCGGGAGAGGGGTGCAGATAAAAGGCATGATGTATGGGCGAATTTGAGCAGAGGGGGCGCAGATAAAAGGCATGATGTATGGGCGTATTGGGGGTCACAGGGCGAGGATGAAGGGGTGGGGACATGGTGGGCGTATTTTGCAGAGGGGCGCAGATGAGGGCCAGACATTGGTGGCTGTATTGATGGTGCAGATGACACGACGTGCCACACCAGCTTTTTCTGGGATAGCATTCTTCTTAAAACCGAAAAGGCAGAGGAGTCAAAGTTACCACTTTCTGCGGTCACTGAGGAGAAACAATCAGGTTTTTGAAATACCGGTATCTGACCAGGAGTTATATGTTAGTGAGTTTCCTCCCCCATTGGAGATTGTCCTCCCCCTTGGAGACTATAAGCTTGCTGCTGAAGGCTCATTTTGAGAAGCATTTATTATTCCCCATTCACCCTCTCAAGCACATACTGTCAGTTAGGCAGAATTATCTACCACTGCAGATATGAAATGCTCTATCCCCTATTTCTTCAATCTAAGACATAAGAGCAGCTTTGTTTATAATTCCTATATTTCTTGCAGTCATTGCAACACCTAGCTGCTCTGTAAGTTGCGCCACATTCTGTGGCCATTCATATCCTGCTCCACGTACAATGACTTTGGTTGGTTGGGTTGTTTTTTGTTTGTGTGTTGTTTTTAAATAGCCCACCACGTCCACGAAGTGTGGTGAAAGGTCATATCATAGGCATAGGCATGGGAAATTTACTATGGGCATTTGTCGTCGGATTGGAAGTGGAATGATACTCCAAGAGATGGAGGCATTCTCTCTGAAATACAGCAAAGGATTCCAAAGGTGGGGGCTTAGGGACTGCTCCCAAGCTGGTTTGTTCAGCAGGTGAGGACGGTACTTTACCTGGGTTCCACACCCAAACCTTCGGGGTATATTTATCTCGTTCACTCACGCTGACCACTCTGTCAGTGGCGGCCTCGTCTGTGCCTTCCCTTCAATGCTCCATCAAAAATTGGCACAGCTCACTTTTGTTCCATTCATTTTGCTCAGACCCCAGCCAGCTGCAGAGAGGACCACCCTAGCCGGCTGCAGAGGACACCCTAGCCGAGACTGCAAAGGACTACCTTAGCCGACTGCAGAGGACCACCCTAGCCAAACTCTGCATGAGAGGACCACCCCCCAGCCCAAAACTGCAGAGGACACCCTAGCCAACTGCAGAGGACACCCTAGCCAACTGCATGCAGATGACCACACCAGCCAACTGCAGAGGACCACCCTAGCTGACCACAGAGGACCACCCTAGCTGCAGCAGAGGGACCACCTAGCCAACTGCAGAGGACCACCCTAGCCAACTGCAGAGGGACCAGATTAGAGTTTCCACCTCGTAAAGTGAATTCTCAAAACAGACATTTCTACTAACACATACACACGCCGTATTAAAACACGATTTTCTAAAAACACGCCACCAGGATGTCGTTGAAATCTTTTATTCCCTAAAATCTTAGATCAAGATGAAAGAAATATATACTTTCTATCGTCTATCTATCTGTGTATCTATCTATCTATCTATCTGCTATATATGTGCAATAGGTGACGGATTCATTTTGCCTTGAGGAATGTTTATCATACGTTATACATACTTGCCAAAAAAAAAAAAACAAAAAAAAAGTTATATCGCCCCGAAATTGTCTACTATCGAAACAAATGCTTTATTGTCAACGTATATTGTATTATCTCGAGTTTATAATTTGTTGGTCTTGTGAAGCATAACTGGTAATTTGTTTTTTGTTTGGCTTGTTTTTTTTCCTTTCCCTGTTATGCTTTAATTGTATAACCCCTCCACCACACCCAAAAGGGGCGAAAAGATAATAAACTTGTTCTATCGTGCACGAATCGTTGAAACTGTTATTAGAATTAACTCTTTACGATTAGTGCACGGTTCGAGGTCGAAAATGCATCAGTCGCAGTTATCGCGTGGAATTTTGTGCATGCGCCCTTTAAGAGAAGAATTGTCAGTTTCACACGAACTCGGATGATTGTTAGGGTAAAAAGTTTGACGTTCATCGTCTATGACGTGACCAAATCATGTGAGAAAGAGTACCAGTCGGCGTCTTCGTTTCGTCACGCGTTTCGCCTTGCGTTTAATTCATCGTGTACTCTTTCGTGGGGTCAGTGACTGACTGTTCGTAATTTTTCCTTCACGGTGTAACTTGACCTGTCCTCCGTTTTTGGGTTTTTCTCAAGGTGGTATTATTGTGCTGAGTTGAAATGGCGGTTGTTCCTTCGTTTATTAACGGAGGACAAAATAAAGCGACACTGCCTCATCCTGTGTTCGGAAATCTGCACGGGAGATAATCGTGTCAGAGCATATGTTTCAGTGAGAGTGACCCCGCCGTTTTTTTTTTCAGACAGATGTCGTTTGCGAACACGCCACAAAGCATCTTGCCCCTTCAGTCGGCTTAACATTAAACCAGTCAACAAAAGGCCAGAGCATGGATGTGAAACAGTGCTCTATACTGCAGACAATCAACCCATCATTACCCTTGCCAGCTCTTCAAAATCAAATTTTCGACTTTCTAGATCTATTTGTTTGACCAGTAACTGAGAAAAAGCAACTCTGTTTGCGATTGAAAGACAGGCATTCTCTTCGAGTGAATATTTTCCGGAACCGATCTATATCAGTGAAGATTCTGATTTTTTTCCATACTTAAAACCAGCATTTGTAATGCCTGGCTAGTTTAAGGCAAAGGGTCAGGTTTATATAGTTTAAAGGTGAGGGTCAGTATTATAGTTTAAGAAGGTAGGGTCAGTTTGTATATAGGGTTTAAGGTGAGGGTCAGTTATTATAGTTTAAGGTTAGGGTTTCAATTGTATAGTTTAAGGTTAGGGGGTGGTTCATAGTTTAAGGCTAGGGTAGTTTATATAGTTTAAGGTTAGGGTCGGTTCATAGTTTAAGGTTTAGGGTCAGTTCATAGTTTAAGACTAGGGTCAGTTTCCATAGCTAATGTTAGGGTCAGTGCATAGTTTAAGGTTAGTGTCAGTTTTATAGTTAAAGACACTGGGGCCAGTTTAGAGTCAGAATCATGAATTACTGAGCTGGAGCTGTTCGATTCTCTAAAGAGAGTAGCGTGTTTGCACCTTAGAGATGGGAACGTCTCAGAGTCTTCCCATCTTTTTATGCACAAACACGCACCCTCTCATCATGGCATCAAAGGTTAGGTTTTCTGTCCATACATACACTAAGGGGCTGAATTAGGTTATGCTGGTTTGGGTAGTAAGTTCTGCCAGAGCAGACAGGGCTTATGCTGGATGAGTTGGACGTGTTGAACCCTGCGCTGAGTCATGTACGCACTTTCTTGTCCTGTTCTTGTTCGTGTTCCTAAGTCATCTTCTGAACAGTCATTTCCCACAAAACATATTTAAAAAGCGCATGCAGTCACACACACACACACGCCACGCACGCACGCACGCACACACGCACCCACGCACGCATGCACGCGCACAGGCATGCACTCAACTACACATATTCACACACTCGCGCTGCATACATGCGCTCGCTCCTACGCACACATACTGCACATACGTCCATGGCCCACATACACCACACGCGCACATTACACGCATAGCCATACACACGAACGTTCACATGCCATACATCAATACGCACATGCGCGTGTACGCCCACGTACCAAAGGCACACAAACATACACACATAAATGTACCACATACATATGCATATACTTATTATGCTCACACACAAGCCCACAAATCACATACGGTACACAAGCACATGGCACTCTGCACACACACACACACACACACACACACACACACAACCACCACACACACACACACAACACACACACACCAGTGCACGCACGCACGCAATGCACGCACGCACGCACTGCACACACACACACACACACACCCACACACACACACCCACACACACACAACACACACACACACACGCGGACCCGTTCCCTTACCTCCTACACTACCACACGTGTGCACTCCACTACATCACACATACAATGACAAAAATGGCACAACCAATTTAGTGTAGCTACTTAAGGTCTGACCAGCGCGTTGGGCTAATGCATATGCCAGACTCGCCGCTAAGTCGTATCCACGAGACCGTCTTCTTAAATTCTGTCATCTTAATCATTAACAAATTTATCCATAAGCTTTAAATCATGCACAGTTGCGATCTCAAAACTTAATGGATTTGGTGTAGCGTTATGAGGATCTTAGTCCGCTCGCAGTGACACCTCCTTGATGAAACTGAAACTGAGCTGAGTGTGGCTTGATTATGTTAGTTTTTTGGGTAAGACTGTGTCGGAATGGGCGGGTAAGGGTTATGTTGAAAAGGATTGAAGATGCGGAGGCTGAGTTAAATGTGGCTAGGCTGTGGATGGATTGGGTAGACTGTGCCTGGAATGGGCAGAGTTCTACTGGTTGTGTAAGGCAAGCGGACTGGTGTAAATGTGGTTTTGGGTGTGCTGTATGTGTATTGTATTGCTTGTCGTGCGTTTGGTTTCAGAATGCTGTATTGTCTTGTTCTCGGCCAAGTATTGCGTTGCATTGTTTAGTATAACCTCCAATGTAGTATCTCGCACTCATTTATGCTGTTTTTATACTGCATTGCAGTAGTGGTGGGGATTTTCCGATCTGTTTTCCATCCCGGAGAGCGTTCCATCGAAGGTGGGAAAGTGGGGTCGATGGATAAGACAATGGCTTGGGGAAGCAAAACAGTGCCTGAGCTTATTTGTGCAGGAGGTTTTTTAGGGGGTGGGGGTGGAGGAGACAGGCCAATTTTCAGACAGTGGAAATGTTTGTGACGATTAGGTTTTACAGTCCTGTACCACACAGTGATCTCTCTCTCTCTCTCTCTCTCTCTCTCTCTCTCTCTCTCTCTCTCTCTCTCTCTTCTCTCTCTTTCCCCCCCTCTTCTCATTTTGTTTTCCCCCTCTCTCTCTCGTTCTCTCCCCCATACTCCTTCTGTGTCCCTTCTCATATATCTCATCACCGTTCCATACCCCCCACCTCTATCTTTTGTCCCTCTCCCCTCTCTCTCTATTCGTTCCGTACTCCCTCTCTCTATGTTGTCCCTTCTCTCTTTCTCTCGTTCTCTCTCTCTGTATCTCTCCTTGTAACCATCTAATCTCTAGTGTCCCCCCTCTCTCTCATTCTATCTCTCTCTCTCTCTCTCTCTCGTTCCCTCCCCCATCTCGATCTCTTTACCCCTTCTCTCTCCCTCTCCTTTCTCTCTCGCTCGTTCCATCCCCCTCACTCTCTTTTGCCCCTTCTCTCTCTCTGTTTCTCTGTGTGTATCTGTCTCTGTTATGTAGTCATCTCTCTCGCTCTCTCTCTCATGTCTCATGTCATGATGAATCCCCTATCCACACTCCTTTCACCCCTCCCTTCCTTCTCGTTCCACCACCTCTCTTTTCATTGAAACATCACTTCCAATCTACTTCTTCGTTTCTTTCTTTTATCTCCTCCATCTCCTTCCTCCCATTTCCACCCCCACCACCACCCTCCAGTTTCCTCCCTGTCCCATACTCCGCATTTTTTTTAACGCAGTCCCTCAAACACAAAATCATTCAGACGATCTTTTGAACGAAATGACTTACTCGAGTGTAAACTCTCGTTACTCTCTCTCGTCAGTGACCACAGTGTCAATCTGTGAAGAGCTCATCAAGTGCAACTGTGCGCCTGGATTGACAGGCAAGGACGTGAACCTGTAATCGATTCATCCATGCCAGCTGTTACCTCACACACACACACACACACACACACACACACACACAACACACACACAGGACAGAACGAACACCAATAGGACATTTAGCTCTGACTGTGTGGTGTGTGTGTGTGTGTGTGTGTGTGCTTGGGGGGGGGGGGGATGTGTGTGTGGTGTGTGCGTGTGTGTGTGGTTGTGTGTTTGTGTGGGTGTGGTTGGGGGGAATGTGGGGGTGAGTGTGTGTGTGTGTGTGTGTGGGTGTGTGTGTGTGTGTGTGTGTGTGTGTGGTGTGCCTGATAGTGTCACCATGATAGTGGACCATAATCACCGAAATACAAAATTATTATATTTTCTCTGGGTAAGGTTCTGTCATTATTGACGTCATAGAGTAAAGGTTCAGAGAATCGGCACTTTTTTTTAAACTATTTTTTTTTTTAATTTGCATTCAGTGACATGTAACACCACAACATAAAAAGGGCATTGTACATCAAAAGTCGAAAATAACTGTTTTAACAGCCAGAAGTAAGAAATGGAAATGGAAAAATAAGGTAAGAGAGAGAGAGAGAGAGAGGAGAGAGAGAGAGAAGAGAGAGAGAGAGAGAGAGAGAGAGAGAGAGTGGTTTGGGATGGATTGTTATCAATGCGTTTTCATTAAATGTTCTATCTAGAGAAACATCTTAAAAAGGCCTCGAATACATCAAACAATATAGATAACTTTGGCACACAAAAAGACTGATCAAAAGTTCAACTTAGGACTGTGGCAAAATTGCAGTCGGAGTAAATCATACAAAGTAAAAATACATTAAGAACCCTCTATAAATAGTTTATATATATCATCCATTTTACACAAAAAATCTGAATATATTGAGAGATAAGTAAGGCACTTGTGTTTTTTCGATTTGTATCGCCACTCTAGTTTCTTCAAAAAAAACAGTTGTTCGTGGATGGTTTTCCATTCAGTTTGCAAGAATAGATATAATACTTTGCAAATAGTATAATAAAGTAAAGGACACTGTCCACAATGACGTTTTTATCAAATCCTAAAAGCACCAGCGATTCAGTCAGTCTTAAGTTCTCTGCATTGGCACATTTTTTCTCTAATCAAATCTGTAAGTACATTCCAAAAGAATTTGACATAATTGCATTTCCAAAAACATATGGTCAATAGTATCTTTATTTGTACCACAAAAACTGCATTTGTCATTGTTACGAACTCCAATTTCTTTTAAAATAACATTTGTACCTAAACATCTGTGCAATAAACTTCAGCTGAAACCATTTTAGTTTAATATCGTTTATTTTGCTGGTATATAAAAAAGCATGATTTCCAGTCATGATGTACCATCAGTTTTGAATCCCATTTGTTCCAGCATTTGGTCGAACATTATTTTCAATAAGTATATCATAATAAAGCTTTGAACCTTTGTGAATAGCAAATACCTTCTTCAAACAGCAAGTTGTATCGGTATGTTTTATTATGTTTCTTTACAGAAAATACTACATTGTTTAATGTAGTCGATTATTGCAGATTTATACCCAGCAAAGGTGACAAAATCGACATTAATATATATTTCTCTTTGAAACGCGTATAAGAAAGAAATGACCTTTATCATCAAAAGTCCGCAAGACACATGTACATTCTTGTTACCAAGTTTTTCTAGAGATAAATGTATGAGTTTCCAACTTGGATTCTATTATTACAGCAAACCGGTTCAGCTAAAATTTCAGCGGAATTTCCTGGTATGCATTTGTAGTAGAAATTTTTTAGGCTTCAATGACGTCTGACCAAAAAACTGGTTATATTTCGTAAACCTGGAAACAAATTCTGGACCATATTATTAATAAGCGGCCATTGAGGAAAATTAGCTAGTAGAATATGTTTCCACTTGTGGGTTGTTTTTTCAGTTTTACGAAAACCACGAACAGTTTTTTAAAGAAGTAACAAATGTTTTTAATTCAGGAGATACCGATTGCCTCCAAGTTTTACACTCTTATGCGCCGTTTTCCGGTTAATTTGTCCGGTTTCTTACCCCCCTGTAGACAAAAATTCATAAGGCACATCTTTGTAATGTTCGAAAAAATACATCAGGTGGATTTGGCAGAAGTAACCAAAGATGCATCAGTTTTGAAAGTATGACAGATTTTTAAAATTGCCTATTCTACCAAGAGGCGTTAGTTGATGTTTAACCCATACTTTGAAAAACAGATGCTTTATATATGCCAATTTGTCCGGATAATTTATGTTTACATAGTCTTTTAAATCATTAGTAAACAATTTCCTAATACACGAAAGTTCTTGTGGGTTCCAGTCCATTCTAAATGGTTCATATATCCTAACTTCAGAATTCTCTTACTCCTAACCAAATTGCACTGTTTTTGCTAGAATTTATGTGAAAGACCTGAGGGTCAGATCCAAACTTACACAGAACATTCTACGCAAATTTCAAAAGATTTTCTATCACCTGCCAATAAAAACTTTCTGTGTCATCCGCATATTGTGAAAGTTTATGTTCAAACATCATTCATCATTATTACCCTGGATATCTGTATTTTCTCTTATCATTATAGCTAGTATTTCTACACAGAGTATGAAACAGATATGGGGATATAGGGTCTCCTTGTCTACAACCTCTTTTAATTTCAAACCAGTTTGAAACCGACCATTTACAACAACACAAGATTTAATATTCTTATAGAATGTATCTATCCATCTGCAGATGTCTTTCTGAAAAGCCAATTTTTTTTAATACCTTCGACATAAAACCCCAATTAATCGAGTCAAAAGCTTTCTCAAAATCTATATTAAAACAATCCAGGTAAATTATTTTGATCTAAGTAAGCTATGTGTCATATATCAATCTTAAGTTATCACCAATGTATCTGTTTCTAATGAAACCCGTCTGGTCTTCATCAATAAGTCTTGCGTGAACATGTTTTTTATGCGATTTGCAAACACATGATGATCCAATTTTATACACTACATTTAAAAGTGAAACTGGTC
>JADBJO010026765.1:0-22125 GCA_016801955.1 Conus betulinus | reverse complement strand
GCCCATAATGGTTTTCTTCTTGATGGAAAATCTCAAAAGTTATTGGCCGATCTTTCTGAAAATTTGTAAATATGTTCATTATAGGTCACAGATGATGGCCGATGTTTACCAGAATAGCCATTACTAATGGTTACACCAACCCAAGACGGTTTTTACTCTTTATGGAATATATCACGCGTATTCAAGATAAACTGGGAGTACGCTTATATGCTTTGCATCTTGTTTCAGTTCTAGAGTTGGAATTTAGAAAGGACCTGGGCCCAGCAGCCAGCCTTCTAAAGGAAGGATTTGCAGTTGGTGTGTGATACTGTCTGTCACATGGTGGTTGTGGTACTTGAGGGTATCTTCTCGGCTGTCTGTGCTAGGTACTCTTTCTTTTTCTCTTGTACTTGAGGCTATCTTCTCGGCTGTCTGTGCTAGGTACTCTTCTTTTTCTCTTGTACTTGAGGCTGTCTTCTCGGCTGTTTATGCTAGGTACTCTATTTCTCGCTCATTTGAGCATGTTATCCGTGAAGCCTCTTTTTTTTTTGTTTGTTTGTTCTTATATTTTTTTTAAAAACGTCTCTCCACCTGAGCAGATCCGTGTGATTCTCAGGTACGGTAAATAAAGGATACTGGGGCGGCAGCCATTGAATGACAGGCTCCTGTTTGTGTGTTTGGTTTCAAGTGGAGGTCAATAATAAGTGTGCCTGCTTTGATGCTGAGGCTGATGTCCAGATAGTAGATGTTGTTTGTCCTCCACTCTGTAATGAACTTTAGGGTGAGGATGTCGAGAATGAAGAGGTTTCTGTTGTCCGCTGTATCACCATATAATTTATAAACCTCTTCCACATGTATTCTCCGTCCCAAGACCTGGTTGACATCAGTATTTTTCCATAGTCCGAGCCATGTACATGCTGACCATACCTGGAGCCGTATGTGTGTCCAGTGCGGTTTAAACCTCCGTCGTTTGATCTTTCCATATAGATAGATGACGTTGTGTACCAACATGGTTTTGAAGACGGATACAAGATTCTGGAGATGCGGCTGGGAGATTAAAGTGTTCCATGTCAGCTTTGATGGAGGTGCCCACTTCTTCATGAAGAATGTTTGTGTAAAGATCCACTACAGCAATGAGCACTTCAAGTACCACGTTCAAAGTCCAGTTTGGCTGTGTGTGCGTTCAACAGCCGTGTGAGTGTGTGTGTTTGCACACAACAAACGATAGCACTTTGGTGACTACAAGAACTCAAAGACGTAAATTATTTTACATCATCGGTTATATATCATTTGTGTAAACTTTGTTATATTTTTCTTGAGACGCAGCTTAACAGTTTAAACACACACAACCATCCCCAACCATATTTCATCAAAGTCTTATTGTAACATGTTTCCACCTGATGTGATGATGATTATATATCTACGTCCATTTACATTTTTCTTTCAGTAGAAGACTAACACTGTTCATTTGAATTTTGATCAGGCTAAATCATGGTTGAGAATTAAATTGTTATATATTTGAAAGTAAGTCATTTCCAGGACTTGATAAGGATAACAATTTTCTCACAATATTTTAACATAAAGTGTGTGTGTGTGTGTGTGTGTGTGTGTGTGTGTGTGTGTGTGAGTGAGTGAGTGTGTGAGTGTGTGCATGTTTGCTTTTTTGTGTGTTTGTTTTTGGAGCCCTAATGCGGCATCCATAGATGAGTGAGTTAAACAAGATTTGATCCTATTCATGTGAGACATTCCACTACCTTCCATTCCCTTCAAGTTGATTTGAGACCAGGGTTATCTGGACGATTCCAGTGTGTGCAGGCCACTTGATCAGTTACTTTGCACTTTGTTCTGAACTACGAAGTCAGAGAAGGCGAGGGTGTCCAAAGAGATGGAATAAAGGAAGAGGTCGGCAGAATTTGATTTCATTATTTTTCCTAAACTGGGCTTCCAGGTCTAGATCCAATCAGATGTGAACTTAAATAGGGTAAACTCTGAAGCCGACGCCGAAAAGCTCACCGACGCATATCACCCTTGATCAATGGCAGACAAGGAACATTTTCTTATCAACACAGCCCATCCTTTCCCTAAAATCAGTCTCCTGGGCGGGAACCGGGGTAATGGAATACGTGCCATCATGAATAAAACTGCAAGTGAAAGGATCCCCCCCCCCCCCCCCCCCCCCCCCCCCCCCCACCAGCCATACATCTCTACAAACACTGACAAAAAGTGCAACGTCTAGGATTGTTTTCAGCGGATGCAATAAAGATCCCTGAAAATGCCCAATACAGAAGTTACTCTGCAGTTTAAATTCAACATGAATTCCATGCACTGATCCCTATTGTATCTTGCTGGCAAGAATTCCCACACTGTCCTTTGCGAGGTATCGCCAACTTGCTTTGCTTCTGGAGATACTGTAAAGACACTTTTCTACTTGGCAAGACAGTAGCTAAAGTACATAACATGCCTCAGTTGGCAAACTGCCAGGGTTGTCAGCCTGGAGACAGGCAGCCCAGGGTGAATAGCCATGCCTGCTTTGGTGTCCTCACTCAAACAGATGATCTATGCAGAAGATGAAGCTGAATTTCCTTTAGGATCAAGGAAATTTTCACTGGTTGCAGTTCATATACCTGGGTGTGTGCATGTTGAACACAAGACACATGGGTGGTGTACGCTGGCGTCTTTACATTCTAAGGGTATATGTGAGGGAAAAAAAAAAAAGAAAAAAAAAAAAAAAAAAAACCAGTAAACACAACCCCCTGTATTTTCTTGTCATATAGAGCTGTAAAAAAAGCAGGACAGGTCAGTTTGGGGACTCATGTTTGTAAATATACTTTGTCGTCATTTATTCCCCCCCCCCCCCCCCCCCCCCCCCCCCGGCCATACGGGGTCCCTTCAATCCTATTTTCAATCCACTTTGCCTGAATTCATGTGTCTTCTATTCCTCTGCTGAGAAGTTAACGGTACAATGACAACGCAGAAAAAAAAACTCATAATGCAAGGCAGCTTAAGCTTCTTGATGGACCACTTGTTTAGGGGGAAAATGTGGAGGGGGGAGGAGGCAACAGTTATGTTACTTCATGGCTGCCTTCTAGCTAATTAGAAGCTTTTCCCAAATCACAAAGAGATGAAATAATATAAAGTTCAACCTAACTTCAGAAGCTTATCATCATCCATTTAAAACAGAGCAAAACTAATACATTACGTTATACCCAGACAACCACACACATGCATGCACACATACACACCTCCAACACATGAATGAATATTTTACATTATATATCTTTACTAAAGGGAGTGTTGTTATACAGCACATAAACCAAACAGGCCTTTGTACAATGCAAACAAAACATTTAATCATGATGTGTACAAAATTATTACTACAATGTCCACAGATGTGGACAAAAGACATATTAAAATCAACAATACAAATGGAAGAAGGAAAAGCCCAGAGATACATGTTCAAGAGCTGACATAGAAATAAATATTGCCAGTACAAGTTGAGAAAACCTGATATCAATAAACTCAGAATTCACAAGAAAATCAAATGCAATGGCACTCTTCTTTAAAAAAAAAAAAAAAAAAAAAAAAAAAAAAAGAAAAAAAAAGGGTAGCTCTGAGGACAGAGGTGGGGTGGGGGTATAATTTAAACAATGAAGAGTGGAGCTTAGACTATGATTATAAAAAAAAAAAAAAAAAAGAGGGGGAAAAATTGCAGAACACTGCTGACAATTTTTGTTCACCAATTCACACAAATGTTGGTCATTAACTTTTTTACAACAGATGCTCTCCTCCCATAACCGAAGAACATATACAAAGCAATTTTAGTCTGTCAATTATTTCACAACTTGATGCGTCCTCATCACTACACAACCGCAAAAGTCGCATGTACCTCACATCTTTCTTTTTGTGTTTTTTGCAGTTTCCAATACTGTCATTATCATTTTCAAAAATAACACCATTTTCAAAAAATCACACCCACACAGACACTTTATCACTTTCACCTTTATTAAGTCATAAAATGACACCCACACAGATACATTATCACTTTCACCTTTATCAAGTCATAAAATCACACCCACACAGACACATCACTTTCACCTTTATTAATTTGATAAAAGTGAAAGTGATAATGTGTCTGTGTGGGTGTGATTTTATGACTTGATTATCAAATCATAAAATTCACACCCACACAGACACATTACCACTTTCACTTTTATCAAATCATAAAATCACACCCACACAGACACATTCACTTTCACTTTTATCAAGTCATGAAATCACATTCACGCAAATAGTTTCATTGAAATGGAAAACAAAATCAAATGAATTAGGCAATGGAGTAAAAACCTAGGCAGGTAAGCATACATTCACTATGGAGACACATGGCACTTATTTTTGTTTAAAACTACAGTCAGAAAGAACTCAGGTACATAAGCTGAAGTGAAGGTCAACACAGGCATGAGAATGTCTTGTTCTACAATGCACCTAAACAATGTCTGAAAACATCTGTGTGTCAAACACACAGACAGTGGTGTTTTGATGACAATAGTGTTTTGGTGACAAATATCCAATTGGAATCCAAACCTTCAAAAGTGGATTTTGTCAATAATAGCATCTGAAACAATAATAGCATCTGAAACAATAATAGCATCTGAAACTATAATAGCATCTGAAATATTCCAATTTTATCTGACACTACCATGTTCTACCTAAATACGTAATCAAATACAGAACAGAAAAGGGGGTTGTGGTATGCGTATGTTGGATCAGAACAGGCGCCACTGAGCACCACCAAAGTGACTCAGCAACAGTGCAGTGTCTCCTCCGGTGGGTTGTCTCTTGACAACTTGACATCGACTGCTCCCTATGGATTGCCGGTGATGGGGCTGCGGCAGAACTGACTGGCTGTGGCTGTGGACAGAGTGTCAGCGGCGTGGGTGCACTGCCACTGAGGTGGCACAGAAGATGGGACAGCAAAAAAAAAAAAGCCATCATGCATGCACACTGAAGCCCATGCCGTCTGTCCACACAGACCAGGCCATCACAGCCAGTGGGATGAATGACATGCAAATCAAACACATGTACACTGCTGTGGGATGAATGACATGCAAATCAAACACATGTACACTGCTGTGGGATGAATGACATGCAAATCAAACACATGTACACTGCTGTAGACATCATTCCTGTTGGTGGAAGGTGGCTACCTTGACAGCTGGGTTGAAAACAGTCACTCCGGCAAAAATCTCACCAATCAGAAAAAAAGAGTTCCAGCTGACTAACAAAAGAGATCAGGTCTCATTATAATCATAGTCATAGCAATCTATATTATCTGTATTTTTTGTTTAGTTTTTAGACTTACATGCATTTCATAACTACCTTTTTGCTTTAAACCATTTTACATTTCTTCTAACTTTGGTATATAGTTTTTGCCATTTTGCTTTGCACTATTCTGGTGTATTTCTGACACAAATAATGATTGATCATGGCCATCGTTGGTGAGCCTTGCGTAGACAGCTGTTTCAGACACAGTAAAAGACAGGTGCCATATTTTCTGAGATGCATTACCTACAACGCAGGTGAAACACATTTCATTTCAAGAAATCAATGGAGGCACTGTTTACTACACTGTCCTGCATGCCAAGACTAGAGTCATAATGTGAAACTAAAATGAAAGTTCTAGAAATAAATGCACAAGACGAATCATTCATTACAGAAATGACTCTGAACACAGGAATGGATGACTAGCAAAAGGCAAACAAAGCAAAACAAATCAAAAAGCAGCAGACCAGAAAGGCATTGATGATGGAAGAACTGTTAACCTGCACTTGTTTTCCCCCACTACTTAACTGTTAGGCATTGAAAAGGAATGATGAAAGCAATTATTCAGTGAAATACATGGCAACTCTGGCATGAGATATGTACTAACTACTACATCTTATACACATTTTGACGTAATCATGAAAAAAAAGATTGTGTAACTGCCAAGCAAAGTTAATACATCTTCCGAAGGATGACATTTTGGTTGAATATGACCACAAAAAAAATTTTTTTTCATGTAACAGGTGTGCTCATGACCACAAAACACACCATCAAGGTGAATCATACACATAGCTGACATGTTCCGTTTCTACAATGAACACAATTGGCACCAGTCCAACAGCAGTACATTCTTACAGCGACGGAAATAACTAAAGTTGAGACTTCTACTCGTTGCATCAAGTTTGAAAATGTCATTGCATAACAGGTGGAAAACGTCGCACAGAATGCTGACTGGCAATGGCACAAATCATATGACAACAGGTAGTGTTGACAAGAACTCAACTCTGTTACTTTTTCATGGCACTGTCACTTTTTCATGGCACCACAATGAGCAGCAAGACAAATGCGTCTATTAGGGGGAAAAAAAGCAGATTTTCAATGTCCAGGTAAGAGGCAAATCATGCAGATGTCTGACACTGTTTGTCTTTGAGAGTGCACGTTTCTCTCCTCCAAAGAACTGGATGACGAACACCTCCTGAAACAAAGAGACAGTCCGTTGATCAGTCAGGAACAACATCACTGCAAAGAGAAGTCACTGTGACACTGCATCCAGCCAGCTTTCTCCATACCACCCCTTGACACATGAAACTCTTCAACCATTTTCCTTTAGGAGCGTTTTTAGCTGAACAGACTAAAAGTTCATGTAAACAGATTGTACCCAAAAAACAAATTCTACACTGTTTCTGACACAAACTCCCCCCTCCACACACACACACACACACACACACACACACACATCGACATGGCCATCGCTGGCATTGCTTCAGCCACACACTGCGTTTCTCTCAGGGAAGATGCACGATGAACTACAGCATCCTTTGAGTTTGTTCTGATTCTACCCCCCCCCCCCCCCCCCTGCTGATCTTAAACATCCACCTTCTTCCTCATTTGAATCCAGGGGAAGGCAACTCTGAAGATGTATACCTCCTTGACATTAGCAGCAGGTTGTAATGACATGATAAAGAACTGACCAGCACCATCCCAACTCTACACCTACACCTACTCTGGTGATAAAACTGCCAGACACAGGTCTTCCACTGCTGGCAATGAAGTCCCAACAGTGCATGTGAATCACTGCAGGGGGCGGAATTCAACCAAATTCTCTGAGTTGCTTTCTGTCTTTTGCTCTTCTCTGCCTGAATTCTGGAAGTCATGACTATCATTTATATGAGGTGACCTCACCCTTTGACCTCAATCCTATTTCACACTTGGCCTTGACCAACCTCACTGATTTTCATTTCAAGGACAGACTGGCGACTGCAGGCCACACTGGTACACTGTTGACCCCAGCCCAAGTCTGGTGACTGCAGGCCAGACCACGCTGTTGACCCAGCCCCAAGTCTGGTGACTGCAGGCCAGACCACGCTGTTGACCCCAGCCCAAGTCACTGCAGGCCAGACCACGCTGTTGACCCCAGCCCAAGTCACTGCAGGCCAGACCACACTGTTAACCCCAGCCCAAGTCACTGCAGGCCAGACCACGCTGTTGACCCCAGCCCAAGTCACTGCAGGCCAGACCACGCTGTTGACCCCAGCCCAATTCACTGCAGGCCAGACCACGCTGTTGACCCCAGCCCAATTCACTGCAGGCCAGACCACGCTGTTCACCTCAGCCCAAGTCTGTGACTGCAGGTCAGACTGGTACGCTGCTGACCCCAGCCAAAGCCTGGTCACTGCAGACCGCGCTGTGACCCCAACCCAGGTCTGATGACTGCAGGCCAGACCACGCTGTTGACCCCAGCCCATGGCTGGTGACTGCAGGCCAGACCACGCTGTTGACCCCCCAACCCAAGTCTGGTGACTGCAGGGCCAAATGATGCTGAAGTGTTGAGTGAAGAAGGAAAAGACCCCCAACCAATCAAACTGCCTTGTCTGCCTCCGTCCTTCAGAGTGGCATGAGAAGGTAAAAAAGAGCTGTTCTGTGGTGATACTGGCCAAAACACTCTCCTTTGACAAGGTATTCTTCAAACTGATTTTCATTTAAATTCAATCCAAGCATCTTCCTATCACTCTTTTTCCCCTGTGACTTGGCTGTACTGCTTACTCCCTTACCTCTTTAGAATGGAACCTTGAAATGCTTCACAAATTCCTCTGTGATTCCTTTGGCTGCAAGTTCTTCTGTGACACGTCTCAGATAGCCTGGATCTGGATATCCAAAACTGAAGCAAGAAAACATGAACATCTGATACAACATCATGTACATCAATATTCTCTCTCTCTCTCTCTCTCTCTCTCTCTCTCTCTCTCTCTCTCTCTCCCACACACACACACACACACACACACACCACATGCATGCATGCACTCACACACACACACACACACACACACACACACACACACACACACACACACACACACACACACACATATATACATGCTCATATGGCTGGTCCTCTTCCATGAGTAACCAGGAGGAAAATGTACGATAACATCACAAACTAAAAACTTAACATCTACTCCCCTCTCCGCGAGTGATGGGTAAGTAAAAGGGGAGGGTGTAGGGGGGAACATTGAGGGGGATGGGGGAGGGGAGGGGGTACATTTGAAGGGAGTGGGGGGGGGCACTTCCCTACCCATGTTGAGAGGACACCCTGTTTCAGAACCAAGCTGACCCAGTCACTGGGGCCCCCAGTCACTGGGGCCCACGGCTCTTCATCAGCGGCCATGGTGGGAGAGACTGCCCTGCCTGGAGGGTTTCAGGCTTCAAGGGGTGGGTTGGGGGGGGGGGGGGGAGTGAAGAGGGGGATAAGAGTTATTGATTGTGGGTCCTTTTAGGGACAGGGGAGGAAGATGAGGTGGGAAGGGGGGGGAGGGGGAGAGCTGAAATAGCAGGCAGGTGATCTCAAAGGGTTGGCAACAAGCCCTGGTACTGCGGCCAGCAAGGCTGGTTGATGTGAGGGGGGAAGGGAGAGACCTGGAGGGGGGTACTGTACTGCGGGCAGCAAGGCTGGTTGATGTGAGGGGGGAAGGGGTGAGACCTAGAGGGGGGGGGGTGTCACAATGCACAGAGGAGGCAGTCACAACCGAGTCCTCCTGGAAAACTAAAGAGACAGGGTCATGGTGACTGTGACGGAAGGTGATCTAGAACTGACCAACTGAGAAACCCATGGCCCATTAGTCAGTTCCATTCACTTCTGCCTTGCTGATCGCAAAGGCCATATCAGGGCTGTCATCTTCTCAGCCCTTATGGCAGTAGACCCAGGGGAAGCTCTGATGACAGACAGATTCCCAAAGACTGAGCCTCTGGTCTTGAGGGGAGCGGAAGGGGTGGGGAGGGTGGGGAGGGTCACCAGGGGAGGTAACCAGATGTTGCCCTGTCAGGAAGATGGGAAGGGGGAGAGTGGGGGGGGGGGGGGGGGGGCAACCATGGAGGGAGCCCACATACAGGCACCAGAAGTGGGTGCCAAATCGGATGCATATGTATATACACCAACAATCAACACAGGGTAATTGCATAGACTTGCTTGTTAGAATGTTACACACATGAGTCCACAAATGACAAAGTGTCCCAGAAAAAAAAATGACAATACAACTCTTTACATGGAGGATATACAATAAAAACCACTTTAATATACTAATAAAATAACTCTTTAAAACTCTTTAAAGATAGATTATATGACAACAGGTATTTCAACAATAACATACAAATGAAACAACTCTTTCATTGGAGGATATACGACAAAAAGTTATTCACCATAATAAAAAAACAATTTTACAAGGAAGGATGCATGACGAAAGATACTGTAACACAATAACAAAAAACTCTTTGAAGGGAGGATGAATACACAACACAAGGTGCGTTCAGTTTAACGAGAGGAGTCACTGCACCTACCGTGAAGGGCCACCAGTCCTGCTGGTTTGGTGGTTGATGCCATTCCAGATCACAGCGTTGTCGCAGCCAAGGTCCAGGGAGTGGCCGATGGTGAAGGTGTGGCGAAACATGAAGGCCACCCACAGCAGGCGACACACTTTGACCCCTTCTTCGCAGGCCGGCAGGTAGCACGACTAATTGCACCATAGAAGGCCTGACCTTGATTGGGATGGCAAGGCTGTGAAGGACAAGGTCACTCTTTCAAGGTCACACTTTATACAGATCAGACAAATGTTTGAAATATTCAGTGCTTCAGAATCTTCTGAGGAGTAATATCTGAATTTCAAACACCAAGTAACAAGCATACCAACTCAAAATATTGGCAGCTTTTCACGACCCTTAACAACAGCATAGGAATACCTTCATTTTAAGCTAATTCTTGACTACATAGTTCAGGTCTATCTTCTTGTCTGCTTCCCTTAAACTTCCTTTCATTTGCTTTCTTGGGTGGCTCTGAGGTTTCCACTACGGAGACAACAGACTTGAACTGGATTAAAAAGAAAGAAAGAACATGACCCATACACACCCCAAACAAAATCCTAATTGTGGGCACTGTGACTCATCTTGAGCAATGCCAGCCACTCCTGTCCAGGAAAACTGTTGGTTTTTTTAAAGACAATGCAACTCTACCTTCTTTTTTCTTCTCTGTGTTTTTTCATGTTGCCTGCTGCATGTGGGTGTGGCTGTCATTTTCATTCTCTTCTGTTCCAGTAGGAGTGTGTGTGTGTGTGCGTGTGTGTGTGCATGCATGCATGCATGTGCGTGCATGTGTGTGTGTGTGTGTGTGTGTGTGTGTGTGTGTGTGTGTGTGTGTGTGTGTGTGTGTGTGTGTGTGTTTGTGCACGCTTGTGCATGCATATGTTAGTTTCAAATTTAAACATCTAAACACTCTAGGTGATATTAGACAAAAAAACAAAAAACAATAAAAACCCTTATCATCACAAAAATCATTAAATAAACAAACAAACCAAACCTTCCTGTTAAACCTAGAAACTAAGAATGGTTTCGATATGGGAGAGAACAGTGAGAGGTAGGGGGGGGCGGATGAAGATTGTCATTTCGTGCATTTTATGTAGATTTAGTAGTAGTACATGATTAACTCACTTAAAAGAAACCTCATAGGTATGAGATAATAAATGTAAGAAACTATAAGTACTTACTTATTGGACTCTTTGATAAAAAAAAATTCATAGGTTAATACTGGTGATTCAAAAATATTTCTAATTGTATATGTAGACAGCATGAGTATAATTTGTTTGATAGCAGCACATGAGATAATATGATCAACTGTGATGCTTTGTCCACAAACGCATGAGGCATTTTTACTAAATTTTGTTGTAAAAGCATCAACTTTCCACCTATAATGTATAAGGAACAATAACGTTCTGCTGACGGGGGACTGTGTTTTAAAGTTTGCAATATTAAAATCTGTGTAAATAAACTTGTTATGAGACTTTTTAAAAGAATTCTGGAAATGGTTCCAAGCAAATGATTCCACTATACTATATTGTTCTTGAACCGAAAGTGGAAAATTCATCCTGAAAAATTCTGAACTACCTTTTGCACCTTGTTTTGCCACTCTGTTTACTTTATCGTTATAATAAAACCAACAGTGTGACGGTATCCAGCAGAAAGTAGCTGCCGTGCCTTGTATAGAAAGGGCATGAATCAAATTGCTAATTACAGTTATCATTTCTGATCTATTCTGCAATTTTAATGATTCCAGTGCCTGAAGCACATACTTTGAATCAACACAAAAAAGTACTTGAAACATAGATCATGGAAAATTTTAGAACATAATTTAATGCCATTATATTGCAGTAAGTTCCACAGTAAAAATTGATTTATTTTTCCCCAGTGAAAAACATTTCTCTGCTTTTAAATCAGGTTTCAAATAAGCAGAGCCCACATTTTTCTGAATTAATGACCCATCTGTGTATACTTTTAAGTGATTTGGATATACTTCTCTTCAATATGAGATTTAACAGTGCTCGCCACTATATTCATCTTGTCCTTCATGTTTAAAATAGTGTGGTCAATATCAAAATGGGCCCTTTGAAGTTCCCAGGGGGGTGTAGGGAAGAAGGAGGGCCTGGCAGATACAGACTTTTTGTCAACACAACAGTAATGCCCGTGGCTTGCCTAAGCTCAGATGTATACATTGCCAGGGTAATCTGAGAGGATATTGTTTTTGCACCTGTAGGAAAGTCAATATCTGATCTAATTTTAATCTCATGTTTCACATCATTCTTAACTGGATGTGTGTGTGTGTGTGTGTGTGTGTGTGTGTGTGTGTGTGTGTGTGTGTGTGTGTGTGTGTGTGTGCACATGTGTGTGTGTGTATCACTTTATGTGAGTATGCGCATGTTTGTATGTGTGCTTGCAAGCCTGTGGGTGTAGTGCATGCATGACAGAGACTGCGAGAGAGAGAGAGAGAGAGGGAGAGAGAGAAAGTGTTGTAGCTGTGTTTGTATGAACATGTGCACAGGTGTTCCTTTTGCACCTGGAAAACACCTATTAAAGTAAAAACACAGCCGAAAAGACACAACATATTTGCAACCCAATATAAAGAACCAAAGCAAATGAAAAAAACAGAACAGCAAAGATGACCCTCTAAGAAATCTGATCAACCACTCTATTTCTCACAGCAAAGATGACCCTCTAAGAAATCAGATCAACCACTCTATTTCTCACAGCAAAGATGACCCTCTAAGAAATCAGATCAACCACTCCATCTCTCATGTGCTGTGACTCCAAGCCAAGGAATTGTCAGGTACTCACCCCTTGCAATCCAGAAGGTATGAGGTAGTCGATGACCATACTGTGATTGTCCTCGTGTCCTGGCAAGGGGTGCACTCGGCCACACACCTCCATTCTGCCATCAGGCATGCTGCCAGACATCACGGCAAAAAGTGACATTGCACATTGGGCACCTAGGATGCTGCTGGAAGCTCTGTTCCAGGCAGATTCGGCAGAACACATGGCCACACTTGTTCAATTTTGTGGGCCGACGCAGCGCATCCAAACAGATGGGGCAAAAGTCGTCACAATCTCTGTCGACATCCACCTCCTGGTCAGAACCTGCAGTTTGCATGTTGAGCGCCTGTTCTGACTGGGAACGCTCGATGAGATCTTCCTCAGTAATTTGTCTGGCAGCATTTGAGGTTTGCCTGCTGGAGTCATCATTCTCATCATCGTTTTCGCCATCCCTCAGCAGTCTGGGTCTCATTCCCCGCGTCAGACCGTGCCTGGACAGCCACGTCTGTGACATAAAAATCCAAAACATTTCTCTGATAGCCTGTCACATACTGAGAATGGTGACAGCGAACTACGGAGAGTGGCCCCCCTTGGCTGTGGTTGGCGTTCCCAGTGACGTGGTAGGTGAGCAGTGCATCAGCTTTGTACCAAAGAACAAAGATCCTGGAATAAAGTTGCTCAGACTGATCTGTCTCCATGGAGGATGGAAAGCCGCTGCTGCTGCCCCGGCCGGCTGGGGGTGTCGGGACGGGAGCGACCACTCCAGAGGTCTGGCTGCTCTCTCTGCTGGAAGGACCGTCAGTTACACTGGACTGGCCGGCAGAGTGATGTTCAAACACATCGCCCCATGGGTAGATACACCATTCGCCAGGAACTCCACTTCCAAATGTATGATGAGGCAACTCTTGTCCAAAAATGAATTGGGCATAAAGCTTTTGACGTTCAAGTCCCTTTATGCTGTCAAAGGAGCTGACTGGCACACAGCCATAGGTCTTGACACGATGCGAGGACTGAAAGAATGAGGGGAAAATGCGCCTCACTTGGTCTCCAAACCACCCATGTCAAGCTGTGCAAGAGGGTTGGTGAGGGAGGGGGTGGAACTGGTACTTGCCCCTGAGATGTCTGTGGAGGTCGTCTGGGTGTGAAGGGCTGGGCTCAAGGGCCTGCCAAGCTGGAGACAGACCATACATCAGTAGACCATACATCAGTAGACCATACATCAGTAGACCATACATCAGTAGACCATACATCAGTAGACTATACATCAGTACACAATACATCAGTACAACATACATCAGTAGACCATACATCAGTAGGCCATACATCAGTAGGCCATACATCAGTACATCATACATCAGTACGCCCATACACCAGTAGACTATACATCAGTACACCATACATCAGTACAACATACATCAGTAAACTATACATCAGTAAGAGAAAGTGTTGGTTTATTCACTGAACAGTTAGAAAAAAGTGTAAGTTTATTTATTGAACAGTAAGACAAAGTGTTAGTTAATTCATTGAACAGTAAGACAAAATGTTAGTTTATTCACTGAACAGGTAGACAAAATGTTAGTTTATTCACTGAACAGTTACACAAAGTGTTAGTTTATTCACTGAACAGTTAGACAAAGTGTTAGCCTATTCATTGAACAGTACGACAAAGTTTTAGTTTATTCAGTAAGACAAAGTGTTAATTTATTAACTGAACAGTAAGATAAATTGTGCTATCTAGCCGAGAGCGGCACGGACAGCACAATTCCCTGCTGCCGCACACTCACGCAGGGCGCTCAGTCCCTGTCGTCGTGCATATTTGGTCACTTTTTAATTTATTTTTACAGTAGCTAGACAACAACTGACAGTGTTGTGTTAGGTGTCATAGGACAGAACAAACACTCAACTAACTTAGTAATTTCGAATCATTTACTTTCAATGTGTATACACAACTGTGCGTTGAAAAACATGTCTGATAAGTAGAAAGAATGCTTTGTTTACATTCTATTCCGTTCTTTTACAACACCAAATCAGAAGATGAAGGGATGGCTGCATCTTCAAACAATTCGCTTTCCACTTCTCTTTCATAGTTTTCTATCTCTCTATCACTCCCCTCATCACCAAATCCACTTTGTAATATGGTTTCAAGCGCTTCATTGAGCGAGAAATCGCAACCACCCCTTCGCCTGACCGACATTTTTTCTGGCACAGGAAATACGCGCGCTAAGCGGGAACGCCTGGTGCCGCCAGTTTCTTTGTTTCAAAGCTGCTAGGGTCAACCAAGTTCTCGACTGGCCACTGAAAGTAAGGTCTACAACTCGCTATGACATACCCAAGCCGAGTTACAGAGCTTATTTCCCTTGGATCATTTTCATGGAAGGTGTAGGAATTTTTTATGTTCCCGTCAGCCAATAGAGGATGACATGGCAGAATGTACTGTTTGTCCATCAGCCAGCCTTGGCTGACACAGCACAAGGGAGAGAAATCCCGTCAGCCACTATTGGCTGACACGGCTGGTAAAGGTTAGTTTATCCATTGAACAGTAAGACAAAGTGTTAGTCTATTCATTGAACAGTAAGACAAAGTGTTAGTCTATTCATTGAACAGTAAGACAAAGTGTTAGTCTATTCATTGAACAGTAAGACAAAGTGTTAGTCCATTCACTGAACAGCAAGACAAAGTGTTAGTTTATTCACTGAACAGTCATCCATAAAACAAAGTTTTCATTTATCCAGTGCACAGTCCTCAACAAGATAAGATTTTTATTGTGTGTTCAGTGAACAATCATCGGCAAGACAAAGGTTTAGTATATTCACTGAACAACAATCAACAACAACAACCATGTGTGACCACATCTGGACGACCTATGACGGCACCACAGAGACTTGATGTATAAAGAAATCAAGTATTCAAAAGACAGGCATGTTAGAACTAAATTAGTCAAATTATTCAGACACACAGGCAAGTGAAAATGGTATTTATCATTTTGTCAAGACGGCATTTGAACTGACTTCTAAAAGAACGTTTTAAAGGATAATGTGAAAATTGTTGTTTAAAAAAAAAAGAGAAGAAGAAAAAAAAGAAAAGTTTTCTCAAGTTAATATTTGATCTAAGAGGTTGGAAGGAATGTAGCATCATTGTTCTCTTTTTATCATGGATGCCGTTCCTCTAATCACATTTGAATATGACCCCAACCAGAGGTGAAAGAGAAAGAAAACGGACGAGAGTTGTAACATCTGCGACTGCGTAAAGACAGCCCAACACATGAGCTGTGTTCCAGATAACAACATTTGATTGAAAGTCTGTATTATATTTAACTGTATAGCTGAATGACAGATAACGTTACAGACAACAAATGCGACAAGGTTTTAGGGTTGTTGGGTTTTTTTTTACTGAAGAGTTTCTCCAGTGGAGGTCTGGCCAATGCCGTGTTTTCATGGCACAGAAAGACAACTGTACACACATACACCAGGCTGGTGTCTAAGCGGGATGACTGCCTTAAACATTGAAACATGAAAGGGAAAATGGATGGCACACAGCTTCTGAAAGGCACAGACAAATAACAACACAGACGCCACATCTTTCCACCTATTCACAATGAAGCTGTGAAAAAATAGAAATATAAAATCTACGGAGCATACAGATGTGCATATCAATTTAGAAGTATTGATGATAGTAATAATAATAGTAGTAACAACAACAACGGCAATAACAATAACAATAATACTAATAAAAGTAACATTAATAACGATAATAACAACACTAACAATAATGATGATGATGATGGTGGTAATAAATAATGATAATAATTTTGCAACTATTACTATTACTACTATTTCTGCTACTGCTACTGATACATAATGCAATAAATGTGACAATAGGACTAATAATTATAACAGTATTAAGAAGAAGAAGAAGAAGAATTAGATGGAAAGGAGAGAGATTAGTAAGTGAGTAAAAAGTTAAAACAAGTGCTATTGAAACAGAAACAAAAAAAAAAAAACAAAAAAGAGGCGGGGGGGGGGGGGGGGGGGGGGGGGGGGGGGAGGGGGAGGGGGGGAGACAGGGAATGGGGAAGAGAAAAGAAACAAAGAAAAAATATTATGTAAAAGAAATACATGCGTCTGAAAGGAAAAATCATGACAAAAATGAAGGTGCGTGGATTAATAAGTAAGAAATTGATCATTTCAAAAGAAAATGATGGTAATAAAACAAGGAGAGTGAACAGCTGAAGCATGCTGACGTAAATAATGAGTAGTGCGTCTGTGGAGAGTTGTGTGGGCCAGTGCTTTGAGGGTGGATAGGTACACTGCTTATGGGGGGGTGGATAGGTACACTGCTTACCCTGTTTGGATGCTGATGCCAGCTGGCAGTGGGTCTCAGGTCCTCCAAGGAGTAGGATTTCTGTATGGTGCGGTGGAACTCGTCGCTCTGTGACTGCCCAAGCACCAGGATTTTGATATTATCATCATGATTCCTACTGTCATGTTATAATCTAAATCAGTAACTTCACTGTTATCAGTAGCAGAAGTATATCATCATGATTCCTACTGTCCATTATCATCAGCAATTTCACTGTTTCACCGAAAGGGGGAGAGAATGATGAATCCATCGGTGCTCAACCAATCACGACTGCAAATCCCAAACGGACTACGAACATGGACCAAATGGAATATCCATGTGTCTGTGGAAAGCGTTTCGCTACCACCCGTGGCATGAAGATCCACAGAACAAAGATGGGATGTGTGAAGACTCATCTGAATGAGCAGCAGCGCACTGCATCAGCAGATAAGACGTCGGAAGACCAAGGCCAGGATTTAAACCAGGATGAGGAATTTGCACAGGCCCTCGATGCCAGGCGCCTGAAACTCAACCTGCCACGAGCAAACGAGACTGAAGATTGGGAGAAAAAACTGGATGCAAAAATCGTCCAAAGACTCGATGCACTGATAGGGAAAAGCACCCTGGAACACAAACTAGCCACATATGGGGACATTGTGTATGCCACATGTAGAGACGCCTATGGAGCAAAACTACCCAAAGAGAAAACACCTCCAAAGAAATCCAGACGCCAAGAAGAGATGGACAAGATCAGGGTCCAAAAGAAAAACCTCAAGAAGCAAATGAAGACTGCTCTGCCAGCTGAAAAACAAGGCTTGGAAAAACTCTGGGAAGACCTGAAAGCAAAACACAGCGCCCTCAGCAAAGCGAATCTGCGAGGAAGAGGAAGAGCAAAAAGAAGAAGAAGACACAAGAGCGCGTTCTTCAGAGACCCCTTCCAGTTTGCCAGAACTCTGAGAGCAGCCAAAATCTGGGACCCTAAGTGTGGACAAAGGAGTTCTTGAGCAGCATCTGAGAAAAACATACTCTGACTCACAGAGCAAAGCACCACTCGACATTCAAGGTCTGGTGTGGCCAACCAACCCTGAGGAACAGTTCAATGACAAGCCTCCAACGTTGGCGGAAATCAAGAAGGTGGTCGACAAAGCCAGAGCCAAATCATCACCAGGGCCAAACGGAATACCTTACCAGCTGTACAAGAAAAATGTCCCAAAGGTGCTGGAGTGGCTCACAGGCTGCTGCGATCAGCTTGGAGAAATCAGAAGATCAGCGGCCAGTGGATGACGGCAGATGGTGTGTACATCCCAAAGAGCAAAACTCAAGTGACATCAGCCAGTTCAGGCCAATATCACTACTGAACGTCGAAGGGAAAATCTTCTTCTCTGTCATGGCAGCAAGGCTGACCAAGTACCTCATGGAAAACAAGTACTTGGATGTGTCAGTCCAGAAAGGTGGCATTCCAGGCGTGGCTGGCTGTGTAGAACACGCCACAATGATCTGGGACGCAATCCAAAGAGCAAAAACAGAAAAGAGAGACCTGGACGTAGTGTGGCTCGACCTGGCAAACGCATATGGATCTGTACCCCATGAGATGATACAGTTGGCTCTTAAGATGTACCATGTGCCAAAGAACACATCCGCGACATGCTCAAGAAGTACTTCAATGGCTTCTCAATGCGGTTCTCTACCAAGGAGTACACAACAGATTGGATCAACTTGGAAGTGGGCATTGCAATGGGCTGTGCCATTTCCCCAATACTGTTCGTGTTGGCAATGGAAGTCATCTCTGAAAGCAGCAACAAGCAACGCAAGACAAACAGACCTTGGCGATGGATACAAGATGCCCCCTCTCAAGGCCTTCATGGATGACACTACAGTGATTTCATCCAGAGAAGACGAGACACGTCACGTGCTGGAGAGGCTGGACGACATAGTTGCCTCATCCAGAATGAAGTTCAAGCCAAAGAAATCACGGAGTCTCTCACTGAGGAAAGGAAAAGTGGCCGAATCTGTGGTCTTCAGTGTTGCCAACCAGACCATTCCAACAGTAACAGAAGAGCCAGTCAAGAGCCTGGAAGATGGTATGATGATACGCTGAAAGACACACGAAGAGCAAAAGAAACCAAACAGATGTCGGAAGAAGGCTTGGAGACCATTGACCAGTGTGGGCTCCCTGGCAAATACAAGGTCTGGTGTCTGCAGTTCATGCTGATACCAAAGCTCCTATGGCCTCTGATGATATACGACATCTGCACCAGCATAGTGGAGGCAATGGAATCCAAAATCAACAAGTTCACAAGGAAATGGCTTGGTGTCCCACCCTGTCTGACTGACATAGCGCTATACTGTCGCCAAGCAAAGCTGAAACTACCACTGAAATCCATCCTGGAGGAATATAAAGCAGGGAAGATCAGACTCAAAAGCATGCTGGAGGACTCAGGAGACAAGGTGGTTGAAGCAATCAAGCCCCAGCTGAAGACAGGCAGAAAATGGAAAGTTCAAGAGGCGATGGATTCTGCAAAAGAAAGTCTCAAGATCAGAGAAATAACAGGACACACACAGAACAGACAAGGACTGGGGGTGACCAAAACTGAATGGTGGTCAAAGGCCAAAGGAAAAGCCAAAAGAGACATGATGATTCAGGAGATGAGAAAAGAAGAAGACCAAAAAAGACTCCAAAAAGCAGTCCAGCAGAGCCAGCAAGGGCAATGGACAACGTGGGAGAATGCACTCCAAAGAAGTCTCACTTGGAATGACATTTGGCACATGGCCCCTCTCAGGATCAGCTTCATTCTCAGATCTGCATATGACCTTCTGCCTTCAAATGCAAACCTGGTGAAGTGGGGGAAAAACAGACGATCCTTCATGCCCCCTTTGCCATGAAAAACAAACAGTGGAGCATGTCCTAAGCTCATGTAAAGTAGCCCTGGCTCAAGGAAGGTACACATGGAGGCACAACCAAGTGCTCAAAGAGATTGTACAAGTAGTCTGGGCTAGTACCAACACCACACAAAAGGGAAAATCAGGACTCCAAAAGCACCCGCAACATTCTTCACGGCAGGAGGCAGCGAATCATGGCCAAGAACACAGTGCCACTCGGAACATGCAGGCAGAGTCTGCTGGACGGGGCAGATGACTGGGAGTGCACAGCAGACCTCCCAGAATGGAATAGTCACCCAGAGATTATCAGCAAGAGTGGCATGAGACCAGACATAGTATTACACTCTCAGTCAACCAAGCAGCTGATCATGATCGAGCTCACGGTGCCATATGAGAACAGAATGGAGGCAGCTCAGATCTACAAGACTGAAAAGTATGCTGATCTGGCAAACAGCTGAGGAGGAGAGAAGGCTATCAGGTCAAAGTCCTCACTGCAGAAATTGGAGCTAGGGGGTTTGTGGGAACGTCTGCATACAGCCTCATGAAACAGCTCTCAGTTGCAGGGAGGGAAAAAACCAAAGCCCTGAAAGCATGGCAGAAGCGGCAGAGAGGTGTTCAAGTGGATCTGGTCAAGGAGGAACAAAAGTGAACTTCATAAGGCTTAACTTTCCTACAAATATCAGGTCCCTGTGGCTCAGTGGTTAGTGCGCGAGTCATTAAGTGGAAATGAGCATGTCCAGAAGGGCATGGGTTCGAATCCCAGTCATGGCTCATCCCAAGATGGGAAAAAAAAAAAAAAAAAAGGGGCAGCAGAGACATTGCATTGCATCCTACTGGATTGCATCATATTGCATTACATACTACTGTATTGCATCATACTGCATTGCAACCTACTGTATTGCATCATACTGCATTGCACCCTACTGGATTGCATCATACTGCATTGCATCCTACTGGATTGTATCACATTGTATTGCATCCTACTGGATTCCATTGCATCCTGCTGGACTGCATCATATTGCAATGCATCCTACTGAATTGCATATTACATTGCATTCCAATTGGATTGCATCATATTGCATTGCATCCTGCTGGACTGCATCACATTGCATTGCATCCTGCTGGATTGCATCACACTGCACTGCATCCTGATGGATTGCATCACACTGCACTGCATCCTGCTGGATTGCATCACATTGCATTACAACTGGATTGCATCATATTGCATTGCATCCTGCTGGATTGCATCATACTGCACTGCATCCTGCTGGATTGCATATTACATTGCATTCCAACTAGATTGCATCGAACTGCATTTTCTAGTGAAGTGTTCCATATATGTTACTGAACTGCACACTATAACCATCACTGTTACAACAGATTTCTCCTACTCAAATTTGTGTTGCACTCCTTTGCAAGAGCCATACATTTCTTTTTGCTTGCTCATATTTGGTCATAGTACCCAAGTGGAACTGTGGGCAGAATCTGGCAATGCCATTTCCCTTGCTGCCATGGATTCTGTCATTAGTGCAAACTGTGGACTGCTTAGGGGACATCATCACCTCATCAGAAACACTAGCACTCAGACGACTGTTTACATCCAGTGAAAAGGGGGACCGAAAGAAAAACAACAGCAACAACAACAAAAACCCTGACCCCTGTGAGGCCCAAGAAGAACTTGTATGTCTTGCCTTGGTCCAAATTCAGCAAGGAACCTTGTCAGAAGCAGATTTACCTAGAGCTTTCTTGCTTTTTCTTCTAGGCGAAAACAATGAAAATTTGAAAAGCAAGCCGAATTATTTCATTTACAACACACACACACACACACACACACACACACACATACACACACACACACATGACCCAACAGAAAGGTACCTGTGCCATAGCTCTGAGACAGGTGGTGATACAGATGTGGAAATATTCAAAAGCGTTGCCCTGGACAACGACAGTGACGGTCTTCAGGGAGACCTGCTGATGCAGCGGGCAGGTGACCCTGTAGGAGGTCAGCGCCTTGGCCATCATGTCCATCAGCAGCTTGTTGTGGTTCCCTGAGTCATCAACAGCACAACACATGGTTTACAACTGTGTATGGCTGAGCCAACAAGTGAAGTAAAACGACTCACTACAACCCACAGCACATGGTCTACAACTGTGTATGGCTGAGCCAACAAGTGACGTAAAATGACTCACTACAACCCACTGCCCATGGTCTACAACTGTGTATGGCTGAGCCAACAAGTGACGTAAAACGACTCACTA
>JADBJO010026764.1:10000-17500 GCA_016801955.1 Conus betulinus | reverse complement strand
CGGTGATTTACCAGTTCTAACTGATAAGTCTGGAATTTGGCACACAGTGCAACAAGTTTCTGTTTCAATCTTCTATTTCTCTTTCCGCACGTCTCAGCCTTCACCTCACTCTTCGTCTGCTTCTTCTGTAATTGACACTGAAAACAACAAAGTAATGGAAAGCTGTGGGATTCGAAAGTAAAAAGAAAAAAAAATATATAAATTTAAAAGTATGATTAAAAATGGAGATTTAAAAACCAACAAAATTGTTTCAAGCTATTGCTCTCGTCAGGGTGGTTTTAAATAAATATAATATATATATATATACCCAGAATGATGTAACTAACTATAATCTGATAAAATTAATTATTGCCTTCAATACAAAGCAAAAACACCCAGAGCAAACTCATGTTAAACAAGTGAGAAAAAGTTCCCACAGTGGTATGAAATGGTTCCATGACAAATCCTTGAGAAAAAGATCTGGAACCTCCTGCCAATAACTGCCTTTTGTCGTAAGTTATGAGCTCCGACAGATGTAGGGAAACATACCTGTGGAGGATAGTCCCCCATTACTCATGAGTAAGAGATGTCCCGTCTCTAGGACCTTGCTATTTATTTACGGATTCAGTCCCAGACACGGCCATGGAGGGCATGCCACACAAGGAGACATCCGCTTGCTAACAGGACCGTCACTGTTGGGGAAGGGCAGGTCTCTGAGATGGACTGCGCCAGCGGGGGACCCAAGGGGTGATCCGTCATGTATTATGAGACTATTTTTAGCCAATCTGAAAATGGTGAAGAAGACCTGATAAAGACGATGAGACTGTGGTCCCTGAGTCATGGCCAAGCCTCAGAAGTTGCACCAATCACCAGCCTCTTCAGGAAAGCAGTGAGCGGGACCATTATTGTGACCCGTCCCCTTAGGAAGCAGCCCCCTCGTTTGCCTCAGCCCTGTGAGAGCTGAAAAAAAAAAAAAAACCACGCAGTCTCCAAAGGGGGACTGATACTGGTTGGTGGTCGTCGTCATTGCAGCCTGCTGCTGATGAACAAGTCCAGCCCAAGGGAGGACAGTGTCCCTGAAGATCACCGAGGTGTTGAAGTGTATCCTGGCTACACTGTCCACCGCAGCAGAAAATGTCCTGTCCTGAGATCTGCGAAGATCTGCATGGCGGGATCTGAAAAAGGACCCTTCAAGGCGACCCTGTAAGTGTTCAAGCCATTTGCCTTGATGCGACAGGCCAGAATCGTTCACCTCTGGCAATTCCTAGACAACCTTACGGTTAAAAAACGGTCAAGAGGACATCGCCTGCCGTGACATCCACAAAAGCACATTGGGCAAGGCAGTCCCATTCTACGCTCGTCTTGAAGGATTGTATGCATACAGAAGGCAGCTGAGGGTAGAGATCAGGGGCAGGTTTAATAGAGAGACGTTTAACCAACTGTTCGTCAAGTGACCACGACCGCCACTGACCATGGTTGTTTGGTCTATGACCGTTTTGTCAGTTTTGCATCGCGGTCACTGGACCTAACACTCTTCTATGTTGCTGTTTGGGGCGAGACGTACTGCTACTGCCCTCCAAAGACAGCGATTTGTGACACAGCAGGCCACTTCTAACACACACAGCCAGCCAGTTTAGGGGACAGGCAGGGTTCGTCGCAGCAGTAGTGACAACATCCTATGAGCAGTGGAAGACCGAAGTCTGTCCCCCAGTTATTCAGAAAGATGCTTGTGCGTCCGAGTGTAGTAGGGGTGGGACAAGGGGGAGGAGGTTCCGGGGGTCGCAAAGACGCCCGTCCCGATGTGGCAGGGGGAAGAGGCGGGAGTGGGAGCAGTCCCTCCAGAGGCAGGAAGTCACTCCAGTGTCGCCCAGTGGGGGGCTCTGGTCAGAGGGGACATGGGGTGGGTCTATGTGCGCAAACTGCTCCTTACAGACCATGGGGTAATGGTCAATTCAGCATGCATACGTTGGGTGCCAGACCCACCCTGTCGCTCGCTTCGGTGGCAAGTGAATTCAAATCCATGCATTCACATCAGACATGGAGCCGGACACCCAGTCGTATGGGGCTGGGACATGATGGAATCGCAGGCCTTGAAGCGTCAACAAAAACTAGCCTTCCAGTCAAGTAATGGTGCTACCGTCACTGGATCGCGCAAGCCCAGTGGATCACTCGACCGCGCAGACCCTCCGACCACAGTAAGGTTGGGGGGGGGGGGGGGGGGGGGGGGGGGGAGGGTCTGTTAGATCTCCAGGACCACGGTTTCACAAATATGACTCCACTGGACCTGGGCTATTTTGGGTCAGGGAACTAGCGACATAATCTTAAATTTATTCTCATTGTGTTTATGTTGATATTTCATGTGTACTGTGTGTAACTCTCAGGGGGAAAAGTGAGTTCCATGCCTTCCGCTGCAGAGAGAGAGAGAGAGAGAGAGAGAGAGAGAGAGAGAGAGAGAGAGAGAGTCTTTTCGTCCCCCCTCCCCCCCCCCCCCCCCCCCCCCCCCCCCCCCCCCCACCCCTCCTTTCACTGGAGTTCGTTTGGACTTAGTCAAGACTGAACTAAGAGAGGTAACTGATGCAGTTTGTGTTAGATTTAAAATGTTACTGAATTGTTTCCCCTAGATAGTAGCTCCGCGCAAGGGGACCGGGTAGTGTTCGCCATCATGATTACGATATATTATTATCGACTGGCCATCGATTTCAAATTAAGCAAACAAACAAAAGAAAAGAAAAAAGGAGATGGCGGAGAAATGGAAAGAGAGAATAGAAAAGTGGGGAATAGAGATGATCATACCCACAACAGATACAAAAATACTTCCTCGGAAAATGACTTGATACCATCTTAAAAAGTACAAGTATTTCAACGGAGTGAAAACAAACAGTAAAATATTTGCATAAACTTGATACGATTTCCACTTTGTACAGCATAGCTAGAACATCCCGTATCTTGACATATCAAGTGCTGAATTATAAAGCACAGATAGGCCAGTTTCTTATAACGCCTTATCTAAAAATGCACAATTGACGTGTTTGGACACTATACGCACATATATTTGATACAGTACTCCTAAAGGTGAAGGGGGGTGAAATATGGATAATACATGAATAAAGCCAAACACAACTATATCAACAACTTATATGTTTACTTGCAAACTCATTCACACGTGTACTCGAAGTCCAGATAGCCTAACACGAATGTGCTCGTAAGAATTATACGTATGTGTCTAATCTAATTTATCACACTCGGTGGTAACCACTTAATATCTAGGAATCACATTAGTATGAAACAAAACAAGAAAACAAAGATTACATTTTCTTTTCAAATAAAATACGCGCGCAAGTAGGCTATGTCAGAAGAAGAAGATTTACGTCTGCTCACTTTTCATTAGTTTCAGAGTGAGGTGACTTCAAGTTTCAAAGTCAGGTGAATGCAGATGGAAACTGACGCAAACTTGAAAAAAAAAATGCTATTCTGCGGAACGATAGAAATAAACAAATTACAAGAACAACGCAACCTATTTGGTCTTCTTCAGCCAAGACAAACAGCATTCAAAGACCATGAAAATGAAGGAAGACTCATTCAGCTCCTCGAGTCGTGCGCGAAATGAATGTGGAATGCAAATGAGGCTGCTGTGAAGGAGACAAAGCGAGTTTAATAATGATGAGGATGATGACGTCGACGAGGGATGATAATAATAGGAAGAATAATAACAATAGTAATAGTAATGATAATGATGCTAATAATAATGAAAATACTAATAGTAATAGTGATGGTGATGATAAAAAAAAAGAATATTCTGAACAATGATAAACAGAGGAGTACTACCAGTTTTAGTAATACTATAATGATAGCACTTGTAGCATTAATAGTAACAAGATAATGAAAACGAAGACCGAAAACTCACTTAGTTGCGCAAAATGAAAGTAGAAAGGAAACGAGGCTGCTGCTGCGAACGAGACAAAGTGGGGTACAATAATGATGATGATAATAACGATGATAGTAATATGATGATGATAATAATAATAATAACAACAACAACAATAACAACAACAACAACAACAACAACAACAACAACAACAACAACAACAACAATATGATAGTGATGATGATGATGATGATGATGATGATATCAAAAGTAGTTATAGTATTTAGAGTAACTGTAGAGAAGAAGGGGAGCAGGGAAAGGAGTTACAGGATAGTCAGTCGCGCAACATGATTGTAGTGGCGACAGTAAGGTCAGAGTTCGGGGGTTACAGCAAAGGTCAAGTAGTACGAACAACGTTCAAACAGAGACGAAAATGGCACTGACTCTATGAGGGGAAAAAAGGACCTTGGATGTGTAAAAGATGATTAAATCCTGTTATCTAGGGGTCAATAAAATTAGTCCAACGCCGTATGTCAGCAAAGATAGCAGAATGATGCAGTACTTGTAGACTCCTAGTGTTTCTGCGGGATTTTGGTGTGAAAGGTTTAGCAGACGACAGGAAGTCTAGCAGACGACGACAGGAAAATGAAGGGTCATTTTGATCGAGCTTGCATAGGAAAAGAAACGGACATGAGACCTGCCTCAGGCCATACGGTATGGGTCAAGGGCTGGACTGTGCGGTGAATATGTTTTGGTACTGGCTGATCTGATGAGAAAAGACAGGTGCAGCTTGGAGTGTAATACTGAATATGATCGAAGCGTGTTGACTTGAACTGTAACCGTGGACTCAGACCTGACAGTGAGAGTGATTATGATGATGATGATGATGATGATAATGAATGACATAAAAAATGATGATGATAATGGTGATAATAATGATAATAAAAATGATAATGATAGTAGTTGTAATAATAATAATAATAATGAGAAGAAGAAGAAGAGAGTATGGTAATAAAATTATGGTAGTAATAATAATAGTAAATAATGATGACAATAACAAAATTTTAATACTACTTCCACTCCTATAACAACAACAACTGCTATTACTACTACTACTACTACTGCTGCTGCTGCTGCTGCTGCTGCTACTACTACTGTTGATAATAGCTATGATAAATAATAACCAGAAGAGAAGGGGGGGGGGGGGGGGGGGGGGGGGGGGGGGGGTAAGGACAAGGAGAGAGGAGAAGAAGAGGATATAGATCATGGGAAAGGTACATAGACAGAATTGAAGAATAGCCGATAGTTAATAGCTGTAGCAATAATCATGATTATGATAACAATTAAAAAAGACAATAACAATACAGGAATTTGGAAATGTAAGGAATATATTAATGCATAATTAAAATATTAATAGTGATAGTAGATATAATAGCTGTAACAGCTACAATGATAGTAACAACAGTAACAATGATAATAATAGTAAAGTATTAGTTATAATATATAAATAATAGTCATCATAATAATGATACTGTTGATGGTAATATTGTTGTCAATGCTTATTAAGTAAGTAAGAATAATAAAGATTGCTTGGGTGTAATAATGATGATGATTATGGTACTGATGATAATGATATGATGACATTAACAATTAAATCGATTATGACAAAAGTAAATTCAATCATAATGATAAAGATAAGATAATGTTGCTTATAGCCCAGCCGACCGCAAAGGGCCATATCAGGGCTGTCACCACGTTAAAATCAACTCACAGGTCATTCATCCACACAATTCTGTAAAAGACATCATCTAAAATCTCATCCAAAACTTCGTTAAAAATCTTTCACTGTAAAATCTCAGATCCGATGAAAAATGTTAACCTCTTTCAAGAACTCAAAGATCGCGTCAGGCGGGACATCTCTGAACAAGGTTTTCATGGAATCTGCTGTAAAATGCTTGTGATCTAGGGGTGATAATAGTCGCTGGAAAGAAGTAGAAAGGATGAATGAGTAAAAGTTAACAGTACTACTGGAACAGGGAGAGAGTAATGATGATAGCAATGATAATGATGATAGTGATGACAATTATAATGGTAATATGGGGGGAACCACACATGCCTACATGTACACCTACACACCTACACACACACACACACACACACACACACACACACACACACAAAACCCTCCACTCCTCCCACAAACACATACACACATAACCTTCTTTCCTCCCCTCACTGTTTTGAGAAAATTGTAAAATCTTGTGGACTCTTTGGCAGCCCAGCAAAAGTGAGTGGTAGAAAACAACAGCAAGTCATAGGTTTAGGATGGAATGGTGTGGGTGTATGGGTGGAAGGAGGATGGGGTGTTCTGTTTTTACATGTTGTTCTATGTATGGTTTTAGAACAATGTGTAGTATGTCTCTTAACATGTGAATTCATGTATATTTTACTGGTGTGCAAATGACTGACAAACGTCAAAGATGTCTTCAGGTCAGAATATGTTCATATAAGTGTGTGTGTGTGTGTGTGTGTGTGTGTGTGTGTGTGTGTGTGTGTGTGTGTGTGTGTGTGTGTGGTGATGGTGGCAGTGGCAGAGATGTGTGTGAGTGTGGTTTTATGTGTACATGTACTTTGTGTGTGTGTGTGTATGTGTGTGTGTGTGTGTGTGTGTGTGTGTGTGTGTGGTACTGAGCGTGCATTTCAGTATGTCTTCCCCCCCTGCCCCCCCCCCCCCCCCCCCCACAACCCACTGCACCATTCCACCCACTTCTCATTCAGCCCCCCCCATCCCCCTTCCACCCACTCTCCATCCTGATGTCCTCTCTTTTTTCTCCCCCTCTCACAACTCCTGCACTCTTTCACTGTTTTGAAATGCAAATTGTTGTTCAACATACACACAACATACACTGGCTTAGGCTGTATTCAGCAAAGAATACTTTTCACATTAACATTGCTACACAAAATCAAATTTAAAGTTTATTGATACCAATACACCGGTCATAGAATGTCCCATGTGGGAAAAAAAATGATGATTTGTTGCCTCCTGTCACAAAAGTCATGTCTTAAAAGGTGGTTGGAAAAAAATGAACAGAAAACCACATCTGAAGTAAGGGTAGCTTTTATCATAATGACAAAATGAACATATATGTTGGTAGTTCCCAATAAAAATTGGCAGCTGTTGTGACCGAATTAGTGGAAGGGAGACAACTAGCTATCAGTGCAGTGGTTTCACTGCTCTCCCATTAACCATGCACACACTGCCTGTGATATGAATCTGAGCAGATTACTGTGTACATATATGGAGAGACTCTTTTGTCTCATCCTTTTTTCTTTCACTTGGGGGTGATTCCAAGAATTTTCAGTGTTTGAAAGTGACTTAACATCATGAAACCGTCACTTTTTAGAGGGGTGTTTCAAAATTTAAAAAAAAAAAAAAAAAAAAAAAAAAAATCAAACTGCAAAGTCAGTTACATCTCACTCAATACATCCTGACTAGTTTATACTCATCATGACCAAACTGTGTTTAAGATTGTCAGTAAAAAGTTGTTGGCAAGAGCTTCAGCAGCCAGTGTCATTTCAATGCAGGCAAAAATTGCAGATGGGCTGTTGCATGCTACTGCAGAGCTAATAATAGCAGGTGCTTTCAAAAGACTCAC
>JADBJO010026764.1:0-5000 GCA_016801955.1 Conus betulinus | reverse complement strand
TGAGACTATTTTTAGCCAATCTGAAAATGGTGAAGAAGACCTGATAAAGACGATGAGACTGTGGTCCCTGAGTCATGGCCAAGCCTCAGAAGTTGCACCAATCACCAGCCTCTTCAGGAAAGCAGTGAGCGGGACCATTATTGTGACCCGTCCCCTAGGAAAGCAGCCCCCTCGTTTGCCTCAGCCCTGTGAGAGCTGAAAAAAACAACGCAGTCTCCAAAGGGGGACTGATACTGGTTGGTGGTCGTCGTCATTGCAGCCTGCTGCTGATGAACAAGTCCAGCCCAAGGGAGGACAGTGTCCCTGAAGATCACCGAGGTGTTGAAGTGTATCCTGGCTACACTGTCCACCGCAGCAGAAAATTGTCCTGTCCTGAGATCTGCGAAGATCTGCATGGCGGGATCTGAAAAAAGGACCCTTCAAGGCGACCCTGTAAGTGTTCAAGCCATTTGCCTTGATGCGACAGGCCAGAATCGTTCACCTCTGGCAATTCCTAGACAACCTTACGGTTAAAACGGTCAAAGAGGACATCGCCTGCCGTGACATCCACAAAAGCACATTGGGCAAGGCAGTCCCATTCTACGCTCGTCTTGAAGGATTGTATGCATACAGAAGGCAGCTGAGGGTAGAGATCAGGGGCAGGTTTAATAGAGAGACGTTTAACCAACTGTTCGTCAAGTGACCACGACCGCCACTGACCATGGTTGTTTGGTCTATGACCGTTTCGTCAGTTTTGCATCGCGGTCACTGGACCTAACACTCTTCTATGTTGCTGTTTGGGGCGAGAGACGTACTGCTACTGCCCTCCAAAGACAGCGATTTGTGACACAGCAGGCCACTTCTAACACACACAGCCAGTTTAGGGGACAGACAGGGTTCGTCGCAGCAGTAGTGACAACATCCTATGAGCAGTGGAAGACCGAAGTCTGTCCCCCAGTTATTCAGAAAGATGCTTGTGCGTCCGAGTGTAGTAGGGGTGGGACAAGGGGGAGAGGAGGTTCCGGGGGTCGCAAAGACGCCCGTCCCGATGTGGCAGATGTGGCAGGGAGGAAGAGGCGGGAGTCACTCCAGTGTCGCCCAGTGGGGGGCTCTGGTCAGAGGGGACATGGGTGGGTCTATGTGCGCAAACTGCTCCTTACAGACCATGGGGTAATGGTCAATTCAGCATGCATACGTTGGGTGCCAGACCCACCCTGTCGCTTCGGTGGCAAGTGAATTGAATTCAAATCCATGCATTCACATCAGACATGGAGCCGGACACCCAGTCGTATGGGGCTGGGACATGATGGAATCGCAGGCCTTGAAGCGTCAACAAAAACTAGCCTTCCAGTCAAGTAATGGTGCTACCGTCACTGGATCGCGCAAGCCCAGTGGATCACTCGACCGCGCAGACCCTCCGACCACAGTAAGGTTGGGGGTGGGGGGGGGTGGGGGGTGGGGAGGGTCTGTTAGATCTCCAGGACCACACGGTTTCACAAATATGACTCCACTGGACCTGGGCTATTTTGGGTCAGGGAACTAGCGACATAATCTTAAATTTATTCTCATTGTGTTTATGTTGATATTTCATGTGTACTGTGTGTAACTCTCAGGGGGAAAAGTGAGTTCCATGCCTTCCGCTGCAGAGAGAGAGAGAGAGAGAGAGAGAGAGAGAGAGAGAGAGAGAGAGAGAGAGTCTTTTCGTCCCCCCCCCCCCCCCCCCCCCCCCCCCCCCCCCCCCCCCCCCCCTTTCACTGGAGTTCGTTTGGACTTAGTCAAGACTGAACTAAGAAAGGTAACTGATGCAGTTTGTGTTAGATTTAAAATGTTACTGAATTGTTTCCCCTAGATAGTAGCTCCGCGCAAGGGGACCGGGTAGTGTTCGCCATCATGATTACGATATATTATTATCGACTGGCCATCGATTTCAAATTAAGCAAACAAACAAAAGAAAAAAAAAAGGAGATGGCGGAGAAATGGAAAGAGAGAAAGAGAGAATGAAAAGTGGGGAATAGAGATGATCATACCCACAACAGATACAAAAATACTTCCTCGGAAAATGACTTGATACCATCTTAAAAAGTACAAGATATTTCAACGGAGTGAAAACAAACAGTAAAATATTTGCATAAACTTGATACGATTTCCACTTTGTACAGCATAGCTAGAACATCCCGTATCTTGACATATCAAGTGCTGAATTTATAAAGCACAGATAGGCCAGTTTCTTATAACGCCTTATCTAAAAATGCACAATTGACGTGTTTGGACACTATACGCACATATATTTGATACAGTACTCCTAAAGGTGAAGGGGGGTGAAATATGGATAATACATGAATAAAGCCAAAACACAACTATATCAACAACTTATATGTTTACTTGCAAACTCATTCACACGTGTACTCGAAGTCCAGATAGCCTAACACGAATGTGCTCGTAAGAATTATACGTATGTGTCTAATCTAATTTATCACACTCGGTGGTAACCAAACTTATATCTAGGAATCACATTAGTATGAAACAAAACAAGAAAACAAAGATTACATTTTCTTTTCAAATAAAATACGCGCGCAAGTAGGCTATGTCAGAAGAAGATTTACGTCTGCTCACTTTTCATTAGTTTCAGAGTGAGGTGACTTCAAGTTTCAAAGTCAGGTGAATGCAGATGGAAACTGACGCAAACTTGAAAAAAAAATGCTATTCTGCGGAACGATAGAAATAAACAAATTACAAGAACAACGCAACCTATTTGGTCTTCTTCAGCCAAGACAAACAGCATTCAAAGACCATGAAAATGAAGGAAGACTCATTCAGCTCCTCGAGTCGTGCGCGAAATGAATGTGGAATGTAAATGAGGCTGCTGTGAAGGAGACAAAGCGAGTTTAATAATGATGAGGATGATGACGTCGACGAGGATGATAATAATAGGAAGAATAATAACAATAGTAATAGTAATGATAATGATGCTAATAATAATGAAATACTAATAGTAATAGTGATGGTGATGATAAAAAGAATATTCTGAACAATGATAAACAGAGGAGTACTACCAGTTTTAGTAATACTATAATGATAGCACTTGTAGCATTAATAGTAACAAGATAATGAAAACGAAGACTGAAAACTCACTTAGTTGCGCAAAATGAAAGTAGAAAGGAAACGAGGCTGCTGCGAACGAGACAAAGTGGGGTACAATAATAATGATGATGATAATAACGATGATAGTAATAATGATGATAGTAATAATAACAACAACAACAACAATAACAAGAACAACAACAACAACAACAAACAACAACAACAACAATAATAGTGATCGATGATGATGATGATGATGATGATGATGATATCAAAAGTAGTTATAGTATTTAGAGTAACTGTAGAGAAGAAGGGGAGCAGGGAAAGGAGTTACAGGATAGTCAGTCGCGCAACATGATTGTAGTGGCGACAGTAAGGTCAGAGTTCGGGGGTTACAGCAAAGGTCAAGTAGTACGAACAACGTTCAAACAGACGAAAATGGCACTGACTCTATGAGGGGAAAAAAAGGACCTTGGATGTGTAAAAGATGATTAAATCCTGTTATCTAGGGGTCAATAAATTAGTCCAACGCCGTATGTCAGCAAAGATAGCAAAGATAGCAGAATGATGCAGTACTTGTAGACTCCTAGTGTTTCTGCGGGATTTTGGTGTGAAAGGTTTAGCAGACGACAGGAAAGTCTAGCAGACGACAGGAAAATGAAGGGTCATTTTGATCGAGCTTGCATAGGAAAAGAAACGGACATGAGACCTGCCTCAGGCCATACGGTATGGGTCAAGGGCTGGACTGTGCGGTGAATATGTTTTGGTACTGGCTGATCTGATGAGAAAAAGACAGGTGCAGCTTGGAGTGTAATACTGAATATGATCGAAGCGTGTTGACTTGAACTGTAACCGTGGACTCAGACCTGACAGTGAGAGTGATTATGATGATGATGATGATGATGATAATGATGACATAATAAAAATGATGATGATAATGGTGATAATAATGATAATTAAAAATGATAATGATAGTAGTTGTAATAATAATAATAATAATGAGAAGAAGAAGAAGAGTAATGGTAATAAAATTATGGTAGTAATAATAATAGTAATAATGATGACAATAACAAAATTTAATACTACTTCCACTCCTATAACAACAACATCTGCTATTACTACTACTACTACTACTGCTGCTGCTGCTGCTGCTGCTGCTGCTACTATACTACTGTTGATAATAGCTATGATATAATAACCAGAAGAGAAGGGGGGGGGGGGGGGGGGGGGGGGGGGGGGATAGTAAGGACAAAGAGGAGAAGAAGGAGGATATAGATCATGGGAAAGGTACATAGACAGAATCGAAGAATAGCCGATAGTTAATAGCTGTAGCAATAATCATGATTATGATAACAATTAAAAAAGACAATAACAATACAGGAATTTGGAAATGTAAGGAATATATTAATGCATAATTAAAATATTAATAGTGATAGTAGATATAATAGCTGTAACAGCTACAATGATGTTAAAATCAAATCACAGGTCATTCATCCACACAATTCTGTAAAAGACATCGTCTAAAATCTCATCCAAAACTTCGTTAAAAATCTTTCCACTGTAAAATCTCAGATCCGATGAAAAATGTTAACCTCTTTCAAGAACTCAAAGATCGCGTCAGGCGGGGGGTGATAATAGTCGCTGGAAAAGAAGTAGAAAAGGATGAATGAGTAAAAGTTAACAGTACTACTGGAACAGGGAGAGAGAGTAATGATGATAGCAATGATAATGATGATAGTGATGACAATTATAATGGTAATATGGGGGTGAACCACACCCTATGCCTACATGTACACCTACACACCTACACACACACACACACACACACACACACACACAAAACCCTCCACTCCTCCCACAAAAACACATACACACATAACCTTCTTTCCTCCCCTCACTGTTTTGAGAAATTGTAAAATCTTGTGGACTCTTTGGCAGCC
>JADBJO010026763.1:17500-20000 GCA_016801955.1 Conus betulinus | reverse complement strand
TGAAGGGTAGGAGATTGTTACAGCGAGACGAGTGTTGTTTGGTGGTGTGTGTGGGGCAGGTCATCATAAATGATCGGTCTCATTCCGCAGCGAAAGCAACACGGTATTTTTCTTTTTTCTTTCTTTTTTTTTTACATCTCTTTGTCAGCAGGGGAAGGATGTGCAGAACTGGTCTTTCTCCATAGTTGAGAATACTGTAAAAACAAATTTTCAATGTAGGTCATATACTGATGAGGAGAGAGAGAGAGAGAGAGAGAGAGAGAGAGAGAGAGAGAGAGAGAGAGAGAGACAGAGACAGAGACAGACAGAGAGTACAGAGAGAGACAGAGACGGAGACAGAAAGACAAAAAGACAAACATACAAGCAGAGAGAGAGAGAGAGAGAGAGAGACAAAGAGATAGACAGAGAGACAGACAGACACATCGTGGGGTAAGACAGACAGACAGACACGCAAACAGACAGACAGACAGAGAGAAAAAAAATAAAAAGAGACAGACATAAAAAATACACTAGTTCACTGTCTCTTTCCTTGTCAGAATATCGACAGACACCCGTAAAAAAAAAAAAAAAAAAAATATATATATATATATATATATATATAAGAGAGAGAGAGAGAGAGAGAGAGAGAGAGAGAGAGAGACAGACAGACAGACAGACAGACAGTCAAATGACAAACCCACAGACAGACAAACAGACATAACCAGTGTACACCCGATCTTCTTTCACAGATAGACATTGATAGACACTATAATAAACAGGGTTTTCCTCTCATCATTCATTCATTTTTTTTTTTCTCACCGAGTATGATACTGCTTTCAACTGCAAGCAGGAGACAACCGAGTGACCGGCACGAGTAAACAAGTCACCCTATGCAACCTACAAAAAAAAAAAAAAAGAAGATATCTCTTTTATTGACTTTTTTTAACCTTGCGTGCAGTATTTTCATTTCAATACACGTTCCTTTACTTTCCAAAGAGAGATATGAAAATATGATCACTAAGAAACATAATAAAAGAGAAAGCAAAAACAGTGGCAGGCAAACAGTGCAATCCACGCCCGTTATCCCACCAATATTTTTACATGTATACATACTGAAGACGAGATCTTTTAAGATTTCCCGAACTAATTTCCTTCCAGCGAAGGGCAGGAGATTGTTACAGCGAGACGAGTGTTGCTGGGTGGTGTTGTGGGTAGATCATAAATGATCCGTCTCATTCCGCAGCGAAAGCAACATGGTACGTTTCAATTTGTTTTTACCTCTTTTTTTTATCCGCAGTGGAACGATGTGCAGAACTGGTCTGTTTCCGTATGTGTGAATACTGAAAAAAAATCAATTTAGGTTATAATACTGATGAGTAAAGGCAGAGAGACAGAGAGAGAGAGAGACAGAGAGAGACAGAGACAGAGAGAAAGAGACAGACAGACAGAAAGTAGAGGGTGAGAGAGAGAGGGGGACAGACAGACAGACAGAAAGTACAGGGTAAGAGAGAGAGAGAGAGAGAGAGAGAGAGAGAGAGAGAGAGAGAGAGAGAGAGAGAGAGAGAGAGAGAGAGAGAGAGAGATGCAGACAGACAGACAGAGACACAGAGAGACAGACAGACAGACAAAAACACAGACATACAAACAGAGACAGAGAGACAAATTTGTTGATTCAAAATCAGTCCTACAAGCTCTAAAATTTTCTGATACAAGTGTGAGAGCAGAACTCATATTAGAAGTCTACCACTTAATTCATATTTTGCATTTACGTGGTTCTTATGTCGATTTTTGTTGGGTTTTAATCTCACTGTGGATTATCTGCGAATGAAAGGGTAGACCAATGAACCAAAAGGCTGCTATCACTCTAACTGATTTAACAAAGATATGCATTCCTTTATCCTTACATGAGGGTTATAGTCTTTTAAAAGACGTATCCTGGAACTCTTTTTTAATAAATGAAAAGGCACCAAAAACAAAAAGGGGGATATCATTTAACAAGATATCAGACAATAAAAACAGGTATCAAGAATCTCTACCAAGAGTGGATTTAAAAAGGTTGATTTTTAGATTGAGGCTTGATGCCTTTAAAACCAATTCTGTAAGCACGTGCGTCGTATTTGTGGCCAGCAAATCACTCCGTTCCATCTACTTTTTTGTGCGATAGAATAAAACCCTATTTACCTGCTTGGATGTTGAACACTGAACCGCCGATGTTAGTCTTTGAAAACGTCATCTCTAACGAATCAAACATTTTTAAAGTTGTTAAAGGACTGATTAAGAGCCCAATTGGACATTTACTTTACGTGTATGTTATTTTCCCCATCTTGGTGTTAGTTGCTTATTCAGTGTTTCTTTTTAAGTTTTGATTCAGATATGTAGTGTTTTTTTTAATCTAGTCCTAATTGCATTATACAAACCTACGTACGCCCCAAATCAACACGAACCGTTCGCATGCATACTCCCATACACCCCAAAACACACATGCACACTCATATAACACTGACATGCTGTCTTAGATCAC
>JADBJO010026763.1:5000-12500 GCA_016801955.1 Conus betulinus | reverse complement strand
AGAGAGAGAGAGAGAGAGAGAGAGAGAGAGAGAGAGAGAGAGAGAGAGAGAGAGCAGAGCACTACTTTGTTTTTTTTTTTCTCTTATTTCAGCTGATCTTGGTGGCAAATCTGACCTACTTCCATCCAGTGAAGCACAGTTTATTAATACGAGACGAGCATCTGAAGGCGCCGCACGTGGATTATAAACGAGTCGGTTCATTCCGCTACGAACGCGAAGTGGTTAATTTTATGCCGATTACTTCTGACGCGGACGAAACGGTGAAGAGGAATCGAGTACTCCTTCTCCACTTCGGTTTGTTCCTGGGATATTTTGTTTTTCGAACGTTGTTCCTTTCAAGTTAATTCTTAATTCAATTTCAGAATCCGGAAAATATTCATTTAGAATCAATTCCTTTAATTCAATTTCATAATCCGGAAAATATTCGTTTAGAATCAACTTTTTTTTAAACCCGTGAAATACTACACGGATTTTGATTAGTTTGGGGGAAAAAAAATTACAGTTGCCTTTTTTGTTTTACCTAAAATGAATAGTATGCAATACCACCAAAGAGAAAAAAAAAAAGAAAGATGAGAAAAATATCATAGCATGAAACATCAAGCTAGCCTTTGCATTCAACGGCGATGCAGGCCTTGTTGTTTTCATGTTGTTTTCTCTAATTTCATTTCATTTTGATAATTTCAAAGGGAAGGGAGACGACTCCAGGCGGACACTGCAACGAAACTTAAAAGGAAAGCGGCCTCGTTTTCGTTCAATGTCTATCCTGCACAGAATCTCAGAAGATACGTGATTGCTTGATCTTCGTTGTCAAGGTCCTGAATGTTGTTTATCTTGCCTGAAGAAGATCAAAGAGGTCAAAACGCTTTGTATTTTGATTTGTGATTTGTTTGTTCCTGTTATCTGACGGATTTACTTTAAAATTGAAAGTTTTATTTTTATTGATACTATTACTTTTAAAGATCACAGAAAGAAATGTGTTTTGAAAGACAACACGTTATTTTTTCCCTTGCTTTCCAAATGCATTGACTTCATACAACACGCACATGCGTGCGCGCGCAGTCTCCCCTTCTGCGTTCATACATTCTTTTTCCCCATTAGCATCATGCCAATTCAACTTCAGGCGGTGGAAGAAGAAGTGACTGGCACGATTAAGCAATCCATTCAACCTAGCAACAACAACAACAACAACAACAACCGCGATACCCCTTTTACTTACATTCTTACTTGCTTGAGGTTTTCATTTGCAGTTTATGTTACGCTGCTTTTAAGATAAATACATCAAAACATGACCACTATAAAATCACATAGAGTGAGACGGACGAAATAGTAAAAACCGAATATATGCCCGTTCCCACAACAACAATTGACCTGTATGCATGATAGATATGTGGTCTCGCGAACAAGTCGGAACTACTTTTCTTGCAGATCCTTATTGGGAGTTTTTTTTTTCTTCTTCTTTTCTTTTTTTTTTTTTTTTTTTTTTTTTTTTTTAGCGAGACGAGTGCTGATGGTTTTGTGGGCAGGTCATAAATGATCCGTCTTATTCCGCTTCCGCTGCAAAGGCAAAAATGGTTTGATTCCTTTTCGTTTTTATTTCTTATGCGCAGGGAAATAGTGCGCAGAAGCGGTCTTCGTCCATAGCTATGAGTCCTAACAATTCCCAAATCTGGTCATTTACTCTTTATTATTATTATCAGTCAGTCAGTTAGTCAGTCATTCCCCTGACCGCTGGGGTCGTTGGGGGGACGTGATGAGGCAGCTGCCGCTTCTCTCCAGGCTCTTCTGTTGGTGGCTGTCGTGAGAAGACATGGCATGGTCATTTTGGTCCAGTCCTTTATATTGTCGGACCAGCTCTTTTTTTCTGCCGTTTTCGTCTGCGCCCTCGTTCAACGGTACCTTGAAGGCAGGTTTTGGAGAGGGTGTTGTGACGAATGACGTGGCCAAACCAGGCCATCTTCCGTCGTTTGACGGTTGCCAGAAGTGGTTCGTGGGGCCCAGCTAGGTTAGTGACCAGGTTCCGCACATAATCATTGGTCTTGTGTTCTTTGTAGGAGATGCATAGTAGTTTCCACAGGCACCTGGTCTCAAACGCCTGGATTCTTCTTTCTGTTTGGCCATCAGTGTCCATGTCTCGCAACCATATAAGAGGATACAGACCACAAGTGACTTGTAGAGCCGGAATTTTGTGTGGAATTTGATGTTGCTCTTCCACACTCTGTTCAGTCTGGCCATCGCTGCTGATGCAGAGTTGATCCTGATTCGGATTTCTGCTGTGCAGGTGCCATCTTTGGACAGGGTTGCTCCCAAGTACCTGAAGCTGGTCACTTCTTCCAGGGGCTCATCATTCATGGTTATGTTGGCACTGCTGTTAGTCGTGCTGTGACCATGACCTTTGACTTCTCTGTGCTGACCTCCATGCCGTAGGCACTTGCTCTTGTGACAAGTCTGTTTGTAAGATCCTGGAGCTCGGTGTTGTTGTCCCCCATGAGGTCGATATCGTCTGCGAAACGAAGGTGCAGACCGAACTGCCGCCAATGCTGATGGAGGTGTGGTGTTCTTCGAGGGTCTCTTGCATGATTCTCTCCAGAAAGATGTTGAAAAGGACTGGAGATAGTAGGCACCCTTGCCTGACTCCGACTGTGGTCGGGAAGAACTGGCCCTGCTGGCTATTGAGAAGTACTGTGCTGCTGGAGTGTTCGTAGAGGGTCCTGGATGACTTGGACGAGCCTCTCATCATGTTGAAGTCTCTGAGAACCTGCCATAGGCCGTTGTGCCACACCCCGTCGAATGTCTTCTTGAAGTCGATGAAGTTGTGGAAGAGGTCCTTTTGGTGTTGTAGATGCTTTTCAATCAGGACTCGGCAGTTGAAAATTTGTTCCACAGTGCTCCGCCCTCTTCTAAACTTTGCTGGGGTGGCTGATCAGACTGATATGAATACTTATATAGCGCCTGTCCTCGGCTAGAGACCATGCTCTACGGGCTTTACAATCCACACTCGTTTCCATAACGGGCTGCCTATCTGGCTTGTGCCGACTGAAGAGTTGCCAGCTGGCGCTTCATTAGCCCTTTCCCGTGTCATCCAATCGATATTGCTCAATATCGTTCACTCAGTTCCCTTCCTTCATTCTTTCCATTTCTCACGCAGGGTGCATGCTATGTGTAACGTGTCATCCATACCAACGGCCAAACTGGCCTTCTCTTCCGAAAGTTGGTGATGGGATTTTACGTGTGTGCTTGATGTTATGCATGTTTTCACACACGGAACCTCGGTTTGTAGTCATTTCTCATGAGAGAGAGGAGGGGGGGGCGGTGGGGAGAGAGAGAGAGAGAGAGAGAGAGAGAGAGAGAGAGAGAGAGAGAGAGAGAGAGAGACATACACACAGACAGAAAAAAGTAAAAGAGGTAAAGGGAAAAAATGTGTGTGTGTATATATATATATATATATATATATATATATATATATATATATATATATATATATATATATATATATACATATATAATGCTGAACACACACACACACACACACACACGCACACAAACCCCTGATATTATGCACACAAACGCACAAGCAAAATGCTGGTAAAAATGCACTCGTAAGGAAATACCAGTCCATTGTTTGTGACACGCACGTCATATCTGGTGAAATCGTCGATCACCCTTCTCGTGCAATGTTGCATTTTGTTTCTCGTCGTATTCTTCTTTCTTTCCTTTCCTTTTGGTTTTCCTGTCCATCTCACCTTCTTTTTATTCTTTCTCCCAGCTGCTCTCCTTTAATCTGTCTTCTTTATTATCATCTGCTTCTCTGGGTCTTCTACTCATTTTCCACCTATACCCTTATTTTTTGTCTGGTTGTTTTCTTTCGTTATTTTTTTGTTTCTGTTTTATCTCTGCTTCTATAAATACTGATTCCTTATGCACCCACCCACTGGCTCCCTTTGTAGTAGTGTTGCCCCTACATCGGTTTTCAGTACACACTAGCAGACGGCGTCCGTCGCCTATATATTGCGCATGACACGGAAGCGTCTTACCCACAATGCCTTGTTTAACTGTTCAGCTTCCTAGAAATAATACACAACCTTAACGAAGCTTCGTGTCAAGCCTTCTGACTTGAATGTAGGTATTTAGACACCCACCTTCTATTACACCCTTCTCCCTCCCTCCCTCCCTCCGTCCCATCCCTCTCTCTCTCTCTCATCTCTCTCTCTCTCTCTCTCTCTCTCTCTCTCTCTCTCTCTCTCTCTGTGTGTAGAGGCAGGTGAACCCTCATTGTCCAACCGCAGGCTGAAACTGTCTTTGAATTACTAAATCGGACTGTTCTCGGAACCAGAGAACCCTGCCTATGACTGTGTCTTTGACCCTCAGTTTCAAAGCAAATTGAAAAACAAGCCTAACTGTATTCTGCCGTTTGGTCTTCGTACGCATCCTCACGCGCGGAAAGCAGGTCTAGACCTAGGAGTTGTGTCCGATTTTTTCCAAGTTTCCAGATAGCCTCCGTGGACCTTTTTCACACCAGAGATTCGTTTTGATCTTGCAGCTTTTCGCAAAGAGTCCACCAGCTCTCTGGCATACAAGGCATTGTATGCTGACCTCTGTTCAAAATTCCCATCCCATCTGAAAATTTTCACTGACGGTTCCAAGTCTGAAGATGGAGTGGCCTGTGCAGCCTGTTGCCCTGGTGCTCCTTCTCAAATACTGTTAGAACATATTCCTTCAGATGCTTCTGCTTACTCTGCTGAAGTTATAACTCTGGTTCTGGCACTGAGGATAGTCTCACAGTCTACGAAGGGGGGCTTTCTGATTCTGTCGGATTCGCTGTCAGCTTTGGAGGCCATAGCTTGCCGCAATCTTCATCATCCAGAACTTTTACACTTCTTTGAACTTTTACCAAGTTGAAAGTGGAGGGTTACAACATTCTTCTGGCTTGGGTTCCTGGTAATGTTGGCATCGGAGGGATTGAAATGGTTGATCGTCTGGCCAAGAATGCCAAACAGAGAAAATGTCCAACATATATATCCCCTACTCAGATCTGAAACCCAAAATTCTGAAACCCAAAAATTAGCGATTATGTCAGAGACCTCTGGCAGGAGGATTGGAATACACAGACGAATAACAAACTCTTTCAAATCCGTCCAAAACCTAAAGGAGTTCCTCTCATCTTCGTCTGGTGGTCGTAAAGAAGAAGAAACGGTTCTATGCCGGCTGCACACCGGCCATTCGTACTTTACCCATTCATACCTTTTAAAGAGTGAAGCTCCGTGGTGCATTCCGTGTCATGTGCCACTCACAGTGAAACATTCTATTAGAGTGTTGGGACTTGCACGATGTGAGACACAAACATTTTACAGCAGATACAATGAAAACCTTGTTCAGAGATGTTCCGCCTGACGCCATTTTTGAGTTCTTGAAAGAGGTTAACATTTTCATCGGATCTGAGATTTTACAGTGGTAAGATTTTTAACAAAGTTTTGTTTGAGTTTTTTAGACGATGTATTTTAAAGAATTGTGTGAATGAATGACCTGTGAGATGATTTTAACATGGTGACAGCCCTGATATGGCCCTTTGCAGTCGGCTGGGCTATAAGCAACATTATCTTATCTCTCTGTCTGTCTGTCTGTCTGTCTGTCTGTCTGTCTCTCTCTCTCTCTCTCTCTCTCTCTCTCTCTCTCTCTACTATGTTATATCCTATCGTTTACAGGTGAAGGACCATTCCAAGACTTAGGTAACAATATTTGTTTGCTCTTCTTGGAAGACCACATGCATCAAACAGCGAAGATGGAATATCAGTTAGTTCATATTTCAACGAATCTCCCAACAGATTTGGAGTTTTTTTTAGCTGCTTTTGTCTGTCTTTGCAACAAAAGATTCGGGTCAACTGTCACTGCATTATTGTTGACTTTGACCACGGTTCCTGAAGCCATTGTCTTTGCTTGATTTTTCTTCGAGAAGGTGACATCTGCAAAGCTCTTGCCAGTCATGGATTTCAAAATCTCATCCCCAGTTTCTTTTGGTTTGTCAGGATTTGCTGTTTGGTCTGCTGTTCTTCCACTTCCAATGCTCATCAACACATCCGTTTCACCAAGTGGATTCCTTTGCTGCAAATAACGTAGAATCACGATTGTGTCTCGATGCTGTCGACTCACGCTGATGTCCCCATGCTGCTCGCTGGTCTTCAGGCAGACTTTTGTCACAGACTGCATGGCGACGCTGATCTCAGTGCACGCTGGCATGCACAACAGCCAGACAGACCGCTCTCCTTCCCCTAGGCCAGTCCCTCGAGTTAGACCTCCACTGACTTCGCATCAGAACCTGCTCTATAATGATGTCAGTTGACAAGACCTGCCCCAAATCGGTCAGATCGCCTAATGACGTGGTGCCCACAAAGAAATAGCTGATAAACAACAGGATGTTTTGTTTTTTTTTAAATAGCTTAAATTTGTTGTACAAAAGAAACCCAAACAGCCCCTTTCCCCATCATTTAAAAATTGTGTTAGTATATTCTTTGAAAAGCATCCCACTCCCTCCTATAAAAAAATTGACAACAATATTAGGCCCAAAACAAACACACAAAACAAAAAATCACAATAAAAGCATAGCATTAAAAACAAAAGTGAAAGAGGAAGTATTGCGATAAAGCTTAATTAAAGAAAAGTTTAGTGATAAAACAAAAGACAACACCACATTAGTAGCTGTGCATTTTGGGCTACAACCTGTACTGGATATAAGATTAGATCATGAAAATGAATTTTTAAAATAGAAAACGGTTATATTTGACATATTATTTTCCATCTTGTCGATAAAAAGTCAAGAGCTATATAAGAATATGACAACCAAAAATAACCATTTAAATATAAAAATAATAAATTTGCCAAGGGAGTTGATCACGCTGTTTTCGGGCTCACTCAACTGAAATGTCTTTGTTTACGTTCAGGTACTGTTTGTCGAGCTAAAAACTATTTTTCCTCTTTAATGTTATGCTCCAATACCCATTACACAACTACAGATAAAAGCCGAATATGCTCAGTCAGAATCGATGTCAAAATGACGAACATTGTGCATTGAAGACTGCACTCCTCCGACCGGTTTCTCCAACGCCGCCATCTTCCCAAGTTTGCGTGGTTTTTTTTGCATTCAAGGGAAGTAACTCGTGGGTTGAAACCTTACTCTAACTCGATTCGTTTTCAGGCCCTATGGCATCGCTCGAATGGTAAATTTATTTTTCTAGTGTTGTACGTGGTGTCGTGCATCAGTTTATTCACAAAACAATTCTAACGCTTGCACTTCGATCTGGAATATTCTACTGCTCAGACTTTTGTTTCGAATACAAACGTCATATGGCGAGCTTCGAGGAGAGAGAGAGAGAGAGAGAGAGAGAGAGAGAGAGAGAGAGAGAGAGAGAGAGAGAGAGAGAGAGAGCAAATGATGATTTCGGGGTTGTTACCTTCAAGGCACGTTACTCGACCAAATACCCGAGGCGGCGATGCCAGAGGTTCATGCAG
>JADBJO010026762.1:7500-22127 GCA_016801955.1 Conus betulinus | reverse complement strand
CGCCCAACGAAAGCCTCAAAGTCTGATACAAATGTCTTTTTGGTTCTGCGTTTAGGTTCTATGACTCCGAATCGGGTTGTAGCGTAATACAAAAATTGTTCCTGACAGGACTGTCTACACCGCTCGAGCTGACTTCTCTGCGCGGGGTACTGAAGATGATCTTGTTTCAGGTCCAAGCATAAGCTGTTTTCTAATTTTTTTCGACACACTGTCTGCCTTGGAAGCTTTTGCTGGCCGACATAGCACTCACTCGGTGTTTTTTTTTTATCCTTTAAGAGTCTACGAACCCCCTTTTCCTCTGTAAAAATGTTGATTATAAAAACATTCTTGACCATTCTTGGCCATATTATTTATCATCGCAAAATTACTAATTGCCACGCGCTAACATAACCAAACAGATTTTTAATTCGTTCATACGTCAGATAAATCGCCTAAACGCAACGTACAAATATGTGTGGAAAAACAACTGACAAAAGACCGCAAACGAGAATTGACTGGGCCCCACGAACGAAAGAACGAACACATTACAAAAGAAACACAACGCGTCTCGACCATTAGGGGTCTTTCTCCGGCAAAACAAATAACATTAAAAGAATGAAAGGTGTTTGTTTTTGTAAAGTTGTTTATTCCTTCATACGGTGGGGTCTATGAAATTCTCTCATCTCTCTCTCTCTCTCTCTTCTCTATCCCTCTCTACTCGGCTCTCCTCTCTCTCTCTCTCTCCTTATTCTGATTTCCGCCCACTGTCCCTCCCACCCACTTTAAAACACCCTTTTAGCAGAAGACTAGGACAAAGGAACTGACACAAAGTCTTTTTCCCCAATCTGTTTCTCGACCTAAAAGAGCTCGTCCTGTCTGCTGCACACGCAAGAGACAGAAGAACTATGAGACAATGTCGGGCCACACAGTGTCTACATTGAACCAATGTTTTAAAAAACAAGATGCAAAGCATATAAACGTTACTACCAGCTTAGATCTATCTACTGAATAGGCGTTTATGTCGTAGAAAAACGTCACAATCAGCATCCTCCGTAGCGGTGTAATCCGTAATATAAAGGTCACAATCAAACCGCTAAATAATGTATTTTCGTCACTGAGATAAGAAATCGGTGAAGTACTTTCAGAGATATTCCATAAAGAAGAAAACCGCTTTGGGCCGTTATAATCGTTAGTAACGGCTATTCTTCTGGTAAAATAAAACATCGGGACTCATCACCCGTGCCCCATAATAAATATCTCTACAACACATTTTCAAAAAGATCGGCCCAGAATTTTGTCTGGAGCGAGTGGAACACATTTTGACCATGGACAGACACACAGACACACAGACAGCATTTCGTCGTTCCCATTGGTAAAGTACTTTCTCCAGTTCTGTTAGAAAAGCTGGGAGAACAAAAATGGATATGCCCCTGAATACATACCCTGTGATATGCCACTCAATCAACTGCGTCTATTGGATGCTTACAATTGCGCGATGGACTGTGTACTTTTTCAATTTGTCAGTTTTTTTTTTTTTCTCTAACTGATCCATCTATTTCATGTGATCATGCATAATAGAGGATTGTTGATAGCCTGTGGCTTAGGAATAAAAGATGTTGATTTTTTTTTTCCAGCCGGTACTTGTGTGCAGTCCTGTTTTCCCAGTCTCTTCGACTTACAAGCTCGAAATGATTGTTTGGTCGGCATGGCCTGTTATCTAAAGTGTAATATGAAGACGTGTGCGTACATTTCCTCAGTGTGTAAATCACGTGAACACAGATGAAAATACCCACGATAAATTTCTAGAAACCGTTCTGTGTAAATTGATTTTCTTCGATAGCTTGATTACACACACACCAACCACAACACACACTCCCGACCATCCCGCTCCCTCCCATACCTACACCCACAATCCACATCTCACACATCCACCCACACCTCAGACTGCACCACTCACATATGCGCATACATAAGATAGAGAGACCAGAGAAAGGAAGACGAGAGCAGATAGAACTAGAGAGTAGACGAGACTTGTTGCAACATGTTCTTTTGCTCTTCAGGACAAGTGTTTTCCTCCCTTCCTCCACAAAGCTTGTTTGGCGTGCACTAAAGCGTGCGTGCTGTGTGTGTGCTGCGCGTGTGTTGCACGCGTGTGTGACACGCGTGACATGCAGGCGTGCAGACTAGTGTGTGCACAGTGGTGTGTGTGTTTGCTGTGTAGTGTAGTAGTGTGTTTGTGTCTGATCGTGAATTGGTTCGTGCGTGCGTTCGTGCGTACGTGCGCGGCAGCTGCGGGATGTAGTGGATTGACTGGCTGTGTGTATGTGATGTTAAAGTGAATGTGGTGAATGTGTCTGTGTGTTTGCGGTGCTGTCTGGAGCCATGTGCGGGCGCATCCAATGCAAGCGCCGCTAATGTGTGTGTGTCTGTGTGTTGTGTGGTGTGTGGTGTGTGTGTGTTGTAGTGAAGACGCGCGCCGCGCTCGCGTACGCGAGCATTCTTCTCTCTCTCTCCTTCTCCTCTCCGTCTCTCTCTCTCCCTCTTTCTCTTCTCCTCCTCTCCGAACCCTTCCTCCTCCTCTCCACTCCTCTCTCTCTCCTTCTCTCTACTCCTCTCGCTCTCTCCTCTCCACCCTCTCGCGTCTCACTCTCTCTCTCTCTCGGCCGTGGTGCATGCGGCGTGCCTGCGCGCTTGCGCTCGTGATAGCCATGTATGTGTGTGAAGTTGAACAGCAGGGATGGCGCCACACTCTGCTTTCTGCTTACGCTCGCAGCGCCGTTCCAGCAGCCAGCAGCATAAAGAATTTCTGCCAACAGCTTCTTTGTGTAGTTTTTTGTCTGTACAAAGGTAGTTTACACACATCTGTAACGTCGTTAGCTAACGGTTCTGTGAATTTCTGCCTACAGTTTCTTTGTTTAGTTTTTTTGTCTGTGAAAAGGTAGTTTACACACATCTGTAACGTCTTTAGCTGACGGTTCTGGTCTTTCACCTTGCTGTTCTGTTTATTGTTTGCCGAGAGAGAAAATGGTATTTTACCCTGTTACCGAACGTATAAATCCAAATGTTTGGACAGAGGAAAAAAGAAAAGTAAAGAAAAGGAAAGTAGAGTTCGCACTTCCTTTATACCCAACAAAAAAAAAGCGAACAAAAGTTAGCAACAAACATTGTACCTTCTTCGTTATGTGAACAAACATGTACATTTTGTTCAGATTTTAGTAATGTCATCTGTCCCACTAAGCTTGGACTTTCATTAAAAAAATAAATAAAAGGATATCAAGCTTTGTTGATACTTTACTGAACACAGCTTTTACGTACAGTCATGACAATTGTCTCTACTACCCACACTCCATCAGAGCAAAGTGACATGCAAAACACAGACCAGAATGCATCTGTTCCGGAAGGATGTGTCCAAATCGGAAGTAGAGAAATGCCGTATTCACCCTCCAACAATTCAGACAATATCATCAGCACGGAAGCGGCAACTTATGCCTACGAAGTCCATACCTACATGGTTCTGATCCTGTTGCTGATTGGTGGGCCTAGCAATTTCATCAACATGGTAGTGTTCTTTAAGCAAGGTCTCCGAGATCGTGTCAACTTGCTGTTGTTCTCGCTGACAGTGTCTGATGAGGTCGTGCTCCTCATGACCATGATTCTATGTGGAGATGAGCTGAATTCATTGGTGACTGGGGAACGAGCAGGTATCCCTGTATTAACGTTCTTTGCGAAACAATAATCTGGTAGTCTTCCACGGCACTGCATTTGTCTCCCTTGTCCTGTCCGCCATCATTGCCTGTGAGAGATGTTACTGTGTCCTCAGACCGCTGAAGTACCAGACCATGATGCGCACGAGAACCATGGCATGTATGATTGTCACTGTGTGTGTTACTATTCTTGGTCTTTACTACATTTCGATACGCAGATATCACTACGCGTGTGTTTTTGATTTCAACACTCGTCGAGTCACGAGTATGCTAATTCCGAGCCAGTTTTACATGCGTCACAGAGACCTGGTTGACTACATGGGCAACATCGTTTTCGGAGCAGGAGTGACAATTGGTGTGCAGATAGTGGTCGTAACAGCGACCACCGTGACTGTGTGGAAACTCAGGCAGTCTGTGGCATGGCGTTCAGAAGCATCGTCCTCGATCTCTTCCAAAGAGTTGGCGCTGACCAAAATGCTTGTGGGTACTTCTATACTGCTCATCATTTGTCTCTTTCCCAGCGTCCTTTTCCGCATTGCTCGTGCTTTTCTACCGGAAGTGAATATTGGACGGCGGAATCTGAATTTGTATTTGGTGGGTTTGTACACGACTGGGTTGTTCTTGATGGTGAATTCTAGCTCCAATATCTTTGTTTACTACGTGATGGGCACTCGCTACAGGGAAACGTTCTGGACATTGTTTGGGTGGCGGCCTGGGCAAAGGAAAAGCAACATGCAAAGTGACCAGTAGTCGCCAGTGGTACAATCAATACTACCGTATCTTTCATGTTGCCAAAATGCCGCACTCCTGTACATCGCAAGTGTCAAAAACCAAAAACGTTTAATAGGAAATTAAAAAAACAAAACAACAACAACAACAAAACAACACTACCCTCTTCCAAATACGATGATGGTTCAGGTGTTCACAATAGTCACAATCTCTTTCAGATCAGTAAAACTGTGTGGTTAGGAACAAAAAAAGCAACTAGTTTTATTGAATGTTACTGTATGTGTTTCGGGTTTGTATTATGTTTAATATTCAGTGACACACCAGGTTTAAGGCGTATTTTCTTCTGTCCGTCTACCTGTCTGTCTGTCTCTGTCGCTGTCGCTGTCTCTATCTGTCTGTCTCTGTCTGTCTGTCTGTCTGTCTGTCTGTCTGTCTGTCTCTCTCTCTCTCTCCTCTCTCTCTCTCTCTCTCTCTCTCTCTCTCTCTCTCTCTCTATATATATATATATATATATAGTCATTCTTGTCACAAAGTCCCCTGAGGAAGACCTGAGGTCGAAATATTGGGAAAAGTTTTTATGAGTCTGTTGTTTTATCTTCATTTTACGTTCGTATATATATATATATATATATATATATATATATATATATATATATATATATATATATATATATATATATAACAATTCTTCTGTCATTACAATAATGATATGACAAATATATTATATATATATATATATATATATATATATATATATAGATATATATATATATATAAAGAGGGGGGTGAGGTGGTAGAGTTTGTGAGAGGGAGTAAACAAGAATGAATGAAAATTAGGGCTTTAAATCATTAATACAAATCCCTTCACTAGCAGGATACGGTGATTAATCGTCTGCTGATTCGGACCCGTCAGTGAAATACGGCTGATTGCATTTGTGGAACACCAAACGGCATCAAAAGGAGATTTATCACTGTCTATAATTCTGCGGTATTATCACCACCGAGGATTCCAGAGCACAATCCAACGGTGCCCCAAAGCAGGCAGTGAAGAGTAGACAGGTAAGACAACAGTGTTCCAAAACAGGCAGTCAAGGGTAAAAGGTAAGACAACGGTGCCCCACAGCAAGGCAGTGAAGAGTAGACAGGTAAGACAACGGTGCCCCAAAGCAGGCAGTTAAGGGTAGAAAGGTAAGACAACGGTGCCCCACAGCAAGGCAGTGAAGGGTAGAAAGGTAAGACAACGGTGTTCCAAAAACAGGCAGGCATCAAGGGTAAGACAAACGGTACCCACCCCAAAGCAAGGCAAGTAGAAAGGTAAGAAGGGTGCCCCAAGCAAGGCAGTGAAGGGTAGAAAGGTAAGACAACGGTGCCCCAAAGCAAGGCAGTGAAGGGTAGAAAGGTAAGACAACGGTGCCCCAAAGCAAGGCAGTGAAGGGTAGAAAGGTAAGACAACGGTGCCCCACACAAAGCAAGGCAGTGAAGGGTAGAAAGGTAAGACAACGGTGCCCCAAAGCAAGCAGTGAAGGGTAGAAAGGTAAGACAACGGTGCCCCACAGCAAGACAGTGAAGGGTAGAAAGGTAAGACAACGGTGCCCCACAGCAAGGCAGTGAAGGGTAGAAGGGTAGAAAGGTAAGACAAAGGTGGTAAGACAACGGGCCCCACAGCAAGGCAGTGAAGAGTAGAAAGGTAAGACAGGTGCCCCACAGCAGGACAGTGAAGGGTAGAAAGGTAAGACAACGGTGCCCCACCCAAGCAAGGCAGTGAAGGGTAGAAAGGTAAGACAACGGTGCCCCCAAAGCAGGCAGTGAAGGGTAGAAAGGTAAGACAACGGTGCCCCAAAGCAAGGCAGTGAAGGGTAGACAGGTAAGACAACGGTGCCCCAAAGCAAGTGCAGGTGAAGAGTAGAAAGGTAAGACAACGGTGAAAGGTAAGACAAAGGTGCCCCAAGCAGGCAGTGAAGGGTAGTAAGACAACGGTGCCCCAAAACAGAAAGGGAAGGGAGAAAGGTAAGACAACGGTTAAGGGTAGAAAGGTAAGACACAGGGTAAGAAAGGTAAGACAACGTGACAGAGTAGAAAGGTTAAGAAGACACGGTGTTCCAAAACAGGCAGTGAAGAGTAGACAGGTAAGACAACGGTACCCCGCAGCAAGGCAGTGAAGAGTAGAAAGGTAAGACAACGGTGCCCCACAGCAAGGCAGTGAAGAGTAGAAAGGTAAGACAACGGTGCCCCACAGCAAGGCAGTGAAGAGTAGAAAGGTAAGACAATGGTGTTCCAAAACAGGCAGTGAAGGGTAGAAAGGTAAGACAATGGTTACCCACCCCAAAGCAAGGCAGTGAAGGGTAGAAAGTAAGACAACGGTGCCCCAAAGCAAGGCAGTGAAGGGTAGAAAGGTAAGACAATGGTGCCCAAAGCGAGGCAGTGAAGGGTAGAAAGGTAAGACAACGGTGCCCCACAGCAAGACAGTGAAGGGTAGAAAGGTAGACAACGGTGCCCCACAGCAAGCAGTGAAGGGTAGAAAGGTAAGACAACGGTGCCCGAAAGCAGACAGTGAAGGGTAGAAAGGTAAGACAACGGTGCCCCACAGCAAGACAGTGAAGGGTAGAAAGGTAAGACAACGGTGCCCCACAGCAAGCAGTGAAGGGTAGAAAGGTAAGACAACGGTGCCCCGAAGCAGGCAGTGAAGGGTAGAAAGGTAAGACAACGGTGCCCCAAAGCAAGGCAGTGAAGGGTAGAAAGGTAAGACAACGGTACCCCAAAGCAAGGCAGTGAAGGGTAGAAAGGTAAGACAACGGTGCCCCACAGCAAGCAGTGAAGGGTAGAAAGGTAAGACAACGGTTCCCCACAGCAAGACAGTGAAGGGTAGAAAGGTAAGACAACGGTGCCCCAAAGCAGACAGTGAAGGGTAGAAAGGTAAGACAACGGTACCCCAAAGCGAGGCAGTGAAGGGTAGAAAGGTAAGACAACGGTGCCCCACAGCAAGCAGTGAAGGGTAGAAAGGTAAGACAACGGTGCCCCAAAGCAAGGCAGTGAAGGGTAGAAAGGTAAGACAACGGTACCCCAAAGCAGGCAGTGAAGGGTAGAAAGGTAAGACAACGGTTGCCCCACAGCAAGCAGTGAAGGGTAGAAAGGTAAGACAATGGTGCCCCACATCAAGCAGTGAAGGGTAGAAAGGTAAGACAACGGTGCCCCACAGCAAGCAGTGAAGGGTAGAAAGGTAAGACAACGGTGCCCACAGCAAGCAGTGAAGGGTAGAAAGGTAAGACAACGGTGCCCCAAAGCAAGGCAGTGAAGGGTAGAAAGGTAAGACAACGGTGCTCCAAAAACAGGCAGTGAAGAGTAGACAGGTAAGACATCGGTGCCCCAAAGCAGACAGTGAAGGGTAGAAAGGTAAGACAACGTTACCCCAAAGCAAGACAGTGAAGGGTAGAAAGGTAAGACAACGTTACCCCAAAGCGAGGCAGTGAAGGGTAGAAAGGTAAGACAACGGTGCCCCAAAGCAAGGCAGTGAAGGGTAGAAAGGTAAGACAACGGTGCCCCACAGCAAGCAGTGAAGGGTAGAAAGGTAAGACAACAGTGCCCCACAGCAAGCAGTGAAGGTGGTAGAAAGGTAAGACAACGGTGCCCCACAGCAAGCAGTGAAGGGTAGAAAGGTAAGACAATGGTGCCCCAAAGCAGGCAGTGAAGGGTAGAAAGGTAAGACCACAGAGACTACAGTCGATTGTGGTCTGGCATAATCAAGGGGTTCTGTCCAAAATTCGGAACTCAATGATTCACACTGATGTCAATAAAGGATTTATTATAATTTATTTATATTTCAACGTTGTCTCTTCATGCTTCCGTCGCTCCTCCCAACCCCATCTCCATTAACTCATTTTCATAGTGACTGAGAACCCGTTGATCGTCTCTCGCTTTTCCCACAATGCATATTTCCGTCGTTTGTTGTTTTACTTATTGTTTTTGTCTGGCCTGAAAAAAAAACCCCTAAAACGCCAGGGTCGTTATTCCAATGCTTGTTATATACATCCCGTGGGTGGCTAGATCATCAGCATGTTGCGCTAAATGTATGTTATTGGATATGATCTTGTAGAAGGTCGTGAATACGTATATTGGATAAGATAGGTGCTATGACGGTACCTTGTGGAATTCCTAAGTTAATGTCTTCAAAAGAAGAATATACTTTGCCTACTTTTGTGCAGATAGATCTTCCACTTAAGAACGTTTTATATACTGATACAATAATAATCACTTATTCCAATGTTCTTTAACTTGTAAAGCAGACGTGCATGCCAAACACTGTCATACGCTTTTTTATGTCGAAAACGTAGCAAATGTGCTTTTTCGTCGCGCAAATTTGTGTGTGTGTGTGTGTGTGTGTGTGTGTGTGTGTGTGTGTGTGTGTGTGTGTGTGTGTGTGTGTGTAACCTTTACAAGATGATCTATCGTGGATGGTGGATGGTGTCAGCGTGAAGGTTAGCAGAGGCTGTAATTGTTCCACATGGCCCCTTTCAGGCTGAGGGCTTGGATCCGTCTCTTCCCATTTGTTGCTGTCAAGGATAATGCCATGACGAGAATGTCTTTTCAACTGAAATCATAATCAGAGAAGCCAAGCGCCTTTGTGCATTAATTCCCCCCCCCCCCCCTGCACCCCCCTCCTCCCCCACCCTCCTGAAACCTGTGCTGGAGTCGGTTAAGGTGGCTCAGTAGCCTGCAGTTGTCAGTTCCTATTCTGAAAAGGAATTGTCTGCTGGTGCGTCAAGGGCTGGTGGATGGAGTCATCGTGACGGTTAGTAGAGGCACTGGTTGCTGGAGATGGTCCTTATGATGCTAAAGGCCTGGCCCCGTCCCTCCACGGTTGTTGCTGACAAGAATGACGCCATAATGATAATGTCTTTTGAAGTGAAGCCATAATCAGCGATGCATTTGTGCCGTGATTTATCTTCCCCAAACCTGTGTGCCATTGCTGACACACTTCAAGTGCAGCAGGCTGGATCGAATTGACTGTCGGGGTGCTTGCCCCTTAGCTCAGTACAAGGGAGTCTTGGTCTATGAGTACAGGGGTGTGTGAGAGTTTTTCCTGCCCTGGTTTTGGGGTTCCTACCCTGATTTTGGATTCCTACCCTGGTTTGGGGATTCCTACCCTGGTTTGGGGATTCCTACCCTGCCTATCATGACTTACAGAATTTCATCACTCCTATTTTCTTATCCGAGTGTTCTCTCTGGTGGACGATTCACATTCCAAGGCTAACCGGCATCCTCCTTTTTTTTTTTTTAAATCTTTAATCCTTCAACCTCCAGTTTTTTTTTTTCACACTGAAAATATTCTTTTAACATTTTTCCCCTTTTTAATAAAAATAGGCTCTCCACCCTCCTCTTTTTAACACTTTTTTTTCTGTGTGCATCAGCCAACGAGAAACCACATATCTTGCGCACCAAGCAAGTCTGTATGTAAGCGTCTCCTATCTGGGTTTGAATCCAGTTTCTTCTTCTCTTAGGCAGACCGCCCACCACAGCTACGGACTGGGCTTTGTCAACCCAGTGCCATTTACCCAGAGGTGGCGAGTTCGGTTCGTGGTCACTGAGGCATGTCCAAATGGTGACGGGCTGCACGTGCCGCATGCATAGGAACAAAAACCTCTCAACTATCCGAACATAGTTATTCCAGATCTTATATTCGAGGTTCACTCCTGTCGATCAGTAATGTGTGTGTGTGTGTGTGTGTGTGTGTGTGTGTGTGTATGCGCGCGCGGACATATGTGATTGGCAGGCGCGACTTATCCCGTGTCTAGACCCACCTCGTGAAAACGGAACGTTTCACCAGGCAAAGGTTGGTCCTGAAGTAGGATGGTTATGCTGGACCAGGGGGACACATGCTGCAGAAGCCATCCCTTTATTATCTTAAGAGTCCGGTATCGGGATGGGACGGGGGGAAGGGTGGGAGAGAAGAGGGGGTAGGAAGTGTGGCGAGATGAGGGGGGGGGGGGGGGGGTAGCCATACCCTTCCAACTAAACGAGAAAGCCTAAAATCGTGACATACGGGACGTAACTACCATCATTCCCACAGGCTGAACTACTCGGTCCAGGAGGACGCAGACGACCTAACGTGCCCTACCTCAGGTTCCAACTTCTGTCTGTCTCTGTTTCAGTCTTGTTACAAGGTGCATTTGGCGACAGAATTGTGTTGAGATGGGCGCCAAGTCTCTCTGTCTAGCTGTCTGTCTGGCTCTCTCTGTGCACGAGCGCACGTGGTAATAAATGATCGAATCGATTTTCATTTCCATCCTGCCCCCTTTCCCAATTGTGAATGGGCAATAAGCCTAAAAACACAACAAATCATTTGAGTCTTGAGTCTTGAGTCTTGAGTCTCGAATCTCTCTGTCTCTCTCTTGAGCAGATTGTTTATCCCTCACACTCCCGGGCGTGTGTCTAAGAATTCTGGCTAGAGAAGTGGAACTCACAGCTGGATAACAAATTGTTCAAATCCGTCCAAAAACGGAGTTTTTTACCATGTTCCCAAGGTGGCCGTAAAGACGAAACAGTCTTGTGCCGTTTGCGTACAGGCCACTCCTTTTACGCCTATTTTTTATGTTTTGAAAAGTGAAGACAGTCCGTGGTGCATGCCATGTCATGTGCCACTCACAGTGAAGCGTATTCTTTTGGAGTGTTGGAACTTAACATGATGTGAGACATAAACACTTCACGGCAGACCCCATGAGAACTTTGCTCAGAGGTGTGTCAAACCTGATGTGATTTTTGAATTTCTGACAAATATCAACATTTTTTATTTGAAATAACGATACATTTTTTCTTAACGTAACTTCCATCGTGTTTTAGCAGGTGTATTTTAAGGGTTGTGCGAATTAGGTCTTTTTTTCTGTTTTTTTGTTTTTGTTTAAGTTGTGAGTTGACTTCAACGCAGTGACAGCCCCGATATGGCCTTTGCGGTCTGTTGGGTTTTAAGCAGCATTACCTTACCTTACCTAATCCCCACCCTCTCTGTATGTCTGTCTGTCTCTGTCTCTCTCTTTCTCTCTCTTTCTCTCTCAGAGCTCTTGGAAGGTAAAAAAACACATTGCTTGCTTATAAAAGAGGTGTTTGTTGTTGCATGCTAGCCACTGTCGTCTTGTACCTCGGTACCTGGTCAGGACCACGATACGTAGAAATCTTCAGATCCCTTCGAAAGGCATCAAGCGGCTAGACATGGTGGGTTTTAGCGTATTTCGATGACCTGTAAGAATTTCCTCAGCACCATTAGCAGAGTTTATTCCTAGCCGCAGTTCTTGCTTGCTCGGTGTGTGTGTGTGTGTGTGTGTGTGTGTGTGTGTGTGTGTGTGTGTGTGTGTGTGCGCGCGCATGTGTGTGTGTGTGTGTCTGTGTGTCTGTGTGTGCGTGAGAATAAATCATGACTCAAGGTTGTGTTTTGTTTTGTACTTTAGTTCCGAAGCTGATTTCTTAAGACTCCCTTCAAGGCGAGCTGGGCTATAAACAACAGAAATGAACTGATTGTAATTGTATTTGTGAATGTTTTCAACAGAGTGTAGATGCATGTTAAACGTCTGCTCCAACCGGCTGCTACCAAGATCTGAGTTTACCATGGGCTCAGCTGGGAAGACTGGGACCACAGAGTTGAATTTCATCTCTGAAAGTGCGGCTCAAGTTTCCTGACCAACACCGCATGTGTCTGTATCTCTCGAGCCTGTTTCTCCCTGAGATATATCATGATGAGTAAGCACCGAGTGCAACTGCATACCCGAATGGAAATCCGTACCAACAACTTCATCATCCTGATTATTCAGCTTAGAAAAAAGAGAAATTGTCTCCGATTCTGTGGCCCTTCATGCCCTGCCCCCATGGTGACTTAAGCTTTGATTGACTCCCCCATGTCCATGTCCTTGGTAAGCTTTTGTCGGGGTGACCGGTATGGCAAATTCATGAGAGCTGTAGCTGGATGGATGTGGTGGCGCTCTCTGAAGAGAGAGCTCACTCGCTCTGTCCCCGTAACTGAACAGTTGACGAGCATTTTCTCTGCGATACAATGAGCTTTGACAATATGATAGTTCACAATTTATTGGAAAGAAAGGTGTCATCCCTGGCACCTTGCGTTTCCCCTTTCTTCCCTACCTACCACCACCACTCTACCCTCACCCTGTGCTTACACGGCTGTAAGACATTTGTACACACATACCTTACAGGTGAACAAAAAACCGGAGACTGCTGTGTAACACACACACACACACACCACACACACACACACACACACACACACACACACACGTAAGCACGCGCGTGCGCGCGCGCGCGTGCACATACACACACACACACACACACACACACATACACGTAAACACACACACACACACACACACACACACACACACACACACACACACACACACTTTACATACACACACACGCGCGTTTGAGTGGCTAAGAACTGATGGAGATGAAGAGTGTCACGCACGAACTGGTTACAGGTCGCCTCAGCGACAATTGTGGAGTGTGGCCCGTCCGTTTCTGGGTGGGCAGTGGACATGCAGTGCGTGAATCCTGCCGGGAGTATGCTTACCTGTCAACTTTTGGAGGAGGGAAGAAGGAGAACGCATAGACTCGCTGGAATAGTGGGTTTTACGTGTGTAAACGCACGCTCGTGAAACTGGAGTTCTTCGATGTGATCGGGGGAATTTCCGTGCATATTAGTGCTTTCTTGTGAGTTTCCGAGGTGAATTCGGAGAGTCGTCGTGTGTCTGCAAGTCAGTACGGATTGAGGCTTTATCTGCGAAGGTTGGGTTAGCCTAGTGCTCAAGTTACTTCTGCTGTTGATGCAGGGGTTCTGGGTATGCCCTCGACCAACTTCTGAAGGTTTGGCTATCTGAGTTTTGACTGTCGGGTGTTTCGATGTTCAGTGACGGGTTCTGCATCTACCAGGGTGTGGCTGTCTGGCAGTGTCCTGGTGACTGAGGGTGTCGTCCAGTGTGTGCCGTTCCTGTTTTGACCCTACCTGAGTTTTTGACTGTCGGTGTTTCGATGTTCACTGACGGTGTGGTGTCGGTAGGCAATGTTTAAGGTAATGTATAGCAGCATTCGGAAATCCTTGTCGAGCTTATGTAATTGGTGATTGTCCTAGCGCTTGATAATTTCCGATAACATTTGAGGAATTATGATTGTGCCAGCTGGGAAATTAGGGTACCCGGGTTCAATTCTATCATTTTGTCTTGCTTGAGATGTGTTTGATGATTCTGTTAAGCATGTTATTAGGTAATAGGCCCTGAACTGTGACTGGTACTGGTAGTCACTAATGGTCGGTTGTTCATTAGAGTAAATATGATTTACAATCTTACTGCATCATTGTGTCCTGGAGACTTCGATGGGGACTGAAGTCGTAGGAATACAATTTGGACGGTATAATCACTGTTAGGAAAGAAACGGTTACGATTATTTTCACGGCCATTGATGGACGTGGAAAGTCAATGGAGTCGGTTTAAATTTGTGATGGATAGTTTCTAGTGAGGGAGAATTTCGGTGTCAAGGGTGGCTGAGTGTATAAGTCAAGGCTTAAAATTCCAGTCAGCTGTCGCACTTTGGGTTGTGACGTGTACATCTCAGGACTATGTTTAATGAGTCAATGTGAAATGCTAAAGAAAATGAAAACACTCAGAACCGTTTTTACTTAAGTGAAACAGCAAACAACGTTATTCTTCTGTGGAGTAAGACATTTCCTTTTTCACAGGTTCCGGCGAGTTTCCTTACTTTCCCTGCACAGCGACACCATGAGGGTCGGGCCTCTCGGGTTGGGGGGGGGTCGTCTTACCTCCACTTCCACTGTCATCCCCTGTCCATTCCTCTGCCTGGAGTGGGGACGCACCTGGATCCGGCAGGGTGTGGTCTGGACCGGACGCCGACTCCGTCATCTGCAGTCCCAGTGTTTGCTGTTCCTACTTCTGTCTCCTCTTCGGGGTGGGCAAGCACCTCGAGGGCCTAATAAAGGTGTGATGTGCGTTACATCATTCGCGTGAAAACAGGAAGAAAAGAAAACGCCCCGCTGTGTTCCGTGTGAATCGTGGGTGGTACAGTTGGTGCCTAGTAGGTAGGGGACCGGACTCTTCGATTCATCACTACTTTATTCCAGCTGCTTCGTTTCAAACGCTTCAGTACAGGTCTCGCGCACGCGCGCGCGCGCGCGCGTGTGTGTGTGTGTGTATTTTATTTTATTTTATT
>JADBJO010026761.1:0-12201 GCA_016801955.1 Conus betulinus | reverse complement strand
GTTTGTGTGTATGTCAGTTGTGTGTCTGTGTGTAAATGCGCGCGCGCGCGCGCGTGTGCGTGTGTGTGTGTGTGTGTGTGGTGTGTGTGTGTGTGTGTGTGTGTGCGTGTGTGTGTGTGTAATAGAGAGAGAGGGAGAAGGAGGAGGAGAATGGGTTCAACCGTGTGTGTGTGTGTGTGTGGTGTGTGTGTGTGTGTGTGTGTGTGTGCGTGCGTGCGTGCGTGCGTGTGTGCGTGCGTGCGTGCCTGCCTGCGTGCGTGCGTGTATGTGTGTGTGTGCGTGTGAGTGAGTGTGTGTGTGTGTGTGTGTGTGTGTGTGTGTGTGTGTGTGTGTGTGTGTGTGTGTTTTCAAGTATACTGGACAATGCTAAGTAGACACCATACTATAAACCTGTCCAAATAAACAACCCTGATTATGTCAGGCTGTTTATAACTATCTATCGTGTTTAACCTTACTTGTTCATTCACAATGCCAAAACAACGTGATATACTACATGCAGTCAGTTGTATTCTGTGTAGATGTTCTTTGCATGCGTATTAATCATGCTATTCATACCTGTAACGGGTTTGCATTCCGATACGTCTGCATGTGAAGGTAAGGTGTGTTTTTAATGAAGTGGAAGTCTGCTGTGTGGAACCATTCCAGCATAATTAAACTACTTCCCGTTGTCTGTGTCTTTGTCTGCCCCCATCCGCGCCCCACCCTTCTGTCTGCCAGTCTGCCCTGTTCTCTGCTGCCCCCCCCCCCCCCCCCCCCCTTTTTTTTTTTTTTTTTTTCTTTATGGTCGTGCTCTATTTTATGTTTGTTCGCCTGTTTGATTTTCCCAGAGGCATTGCCAATGTCGATTGAAAAAAAAAATTAGAACACATTAATAAAGAATAAAAAAACATTGTCTTGCAGTACTAGCTTTGATGTTTTATTTCATGCACATCTCTCGCTCTCCCTCACACACACACACACACACACACACACACACACACACACACACACACACACACACACACTCACTCTCTCTCTCTCTCTGTTGTGGTCCACATGCACGTGCTAACGTCGGAACGCATCCGTACGCGTGTATGTGCGTGTGCCTGTGCGTGCGCGTGTGTATGTGAGTTCAAACAACCAACCCAGATTGCCAACAGTCCGTCACAGTATCAAGGAAAAGCGCCATGGAAACAAATGAAGTGACCTTTGCTAAGTTAATTAACCGTGACCCTACGCGGCAACTGCAAAGAAGGCGCTGAATCAAATTTGCCTCTGTATGAGCAGCGAGTAATATCAAAATGCCTTTCATAGGAAAGGTATACCCTTATCAAGATGGATCCTAATATACTCTCGGTTTTCCAACTTCGATCCTATCATCAACTCCGCCAGAAGTGGGGCCTTGGGGCCTTGACCCAGTCATGACACTTTGCCACTGTGCCTCACTTTCCTTCCTCCGACAGATCTTTGTAAAACACTGTCTTCTCCAGTGGACATGCAAACCATATGGCGAAAGCTTCTCTGTATCAGGAGCTGTACTGGGTGCTCGATAGTGCTGTCTTTCGCCGCTGGTCCCTGCAGTCATGAAATATGGACTAGTACACCCATGAGGACGCTTCCGCGGAGGTTCTGTTGTGTCGCGTCCATTGGCCATCACAAAATGGCGTCTGCCAGGATGCAGTTATGTCCCTTGATGTCTTAACGGAATGCCCTGAGCGTGCCTGCACCTTATGCCAACACAGCGCAGGCTCCCAAGGATGGTGCAGGATTGCTGTCAGCTGGTCGGTTCGCCAGTGGAGTCCAGTGCATCTCTGGGACCCACTGGTACCTTCGGATGTGTCTTTTTTCTTAGTCACAATGCCTCCCTTCCCTGCTCCGACAGATCCATCGTAAATCAACCATATCAGTCGGTCAATGATAACTGAAACATCAGTTGGATGTCCGCGGTATTTGCTTGTAAAGTTGTGATTTTGTAAGAATCAACAAACATTACAGATCGATCGGACAAACATTTATGATGAAGGAATTGGGACGGGGAAATAAAAGAAAGAACAGAAAGAAACGAATGAAGAAAAAAAAATCTTGCCTCTTGAAGAGCCTCCAAACGATAAATTGTCATTAACTGTTAAAAAAAAAAAAAAAAAAAAAAAAAAAAAGAAAAAAAAAAAAAAAAAGATTTTTGTTTCAAATTAACTCAATTTCTGAGTCTTTGTTTTCTTTTTATTCAAGATTTTGTTTGGACTAGAACAAAACTTTCCTTTAACAACGTGATCTTCTATAGAGAATTCTTTTCTTTTCTATGTCAGAGCCCATCTTGATGTTCAGACACTGTACCTTGTTCTTCCAGCCGACACAATGTAGCGTGTATTTATACCAACAATGGTCAAAAGGAGAACTCCTCTATTATCATTAGCGTCATGTGCATCGTCGTTTTTTATAACTTGAAGATATCATTGGTTTTTGTTTTATGGCGTACACTCCTTTTCTTATCAGTTTATCAAATTTCATTTCTACATTACCAATTTTTAAATTTTCGTTGTAGAAAATCGGTTCAGAAAGCAATTCATTCCAAGTTTTGGGTTTTACATTAAAATGGAATAGCTTGTATGCTTTCAGTACATGCATCCAAAAGTGCTCATGTTTTATGCCTAAAATCGAAAGCTGTTCCATAGTATTCTAGAAACGAAAGAATCGGGCATATTTCTGTTGCTATACATTTCCATTTGTGGTTTTCAGTTTTTTAATCCATGACAGTTCAAAGCACAGATATATTTCGTTATGTCGGTACATTTAGTCCACCCTGCTTCGTTGTTTTGATAGAAGTCTTCCGACTAATCTTATCTGTGTTTCCATTCCAGACAAACTTAAGGCACAGTTTCTGGAGATTTCCCATAAAATAGTCTGGTGGATCTGGAAGTAATATCCATAGATGTATTTATTTGGACAAAACAAGCGATTTCAAAACAGCTACTTTACCTATTGGGGTAAAGGCTCTTTGCGACCAAATTTTTAGCAGTATTTTAACTTCAGAAATTTTTTCGTTATGTTTGATACTTTTACAATCCTTTAGATCTTGAGTGAACCATATACCTAGTATCTTGAATCTAGGAGGATTCCATATCATTTTTAAGTGGGGAGAGTAAGTTACATGTGATTTGCTGTGTTGTTGTTGTTGTTGTTGTTGTTGTTGTTGTTGTTTTTTTGCTTCCTAACCATATTGCTTGTGTTTTACTATTATTCATATGCAGTCCTGACACACTGCCAAAGCGGTCAAGTAGAAGTAAAGTTTTTTTCAACTGAAGTTTTATCTCCTACATTAGATTACTGAGTATCATTGACAAACTGAGAAATTTTGTGTTCAGTGTCACCGATATGAATTCCTTTAATTAATTCCTCTTCCTTAATCATTATTGCTCATATGTACGCACAGAGAATAAACAAATATGGGGAAAGTGGGTCTCCTTGTCTGCATCCTCTTTCTACCTGAAACCACTGGGAAGTATTTCCATTAAAAATAACTGTTGACTTTATATTTTTGTAAAACATTTCGATCCATCGACAAATACTTTCTCCAAAGTCATATCCCTTAAGACCTTAAACATCCACTTCCAACTTAAAGAATCGAAAGCTTTTTCAAAATCAATGCTTAGCAGTAAATCCGGAATATTCTTAAAGAATCGAAAGCTTTTTCAAAATCAATGCTTAGCAGTAAATCCGGAATATTCTTTGCATTTAAATAAGTAAATAAATCTTATATTAATCTCAAGTTGACGCCTATGTATCTGTTGGCCATAAAACCAAACTGATCTTCATTTATCAACTGTGGTCAAACCTTTTTTTTTTTTTAAATTCTGTTTGAAATGCATGAAGAACCTATCTTACAGACAACATTCACGAGAGATAGGGCGCGAATTCTGAATATAATCTTTCGGTTTATCACCTTTGGGAATACAAGTGATTAATCCTTCTTCAGGTGTTGTGGACAGTTCTCCATCCTTGTATGTTTCATTTAAAGCTCTCACTACTAAAGGCCCCATCTGCTTCCAAAAAGAATTTGAAGAATTCTGCACTAAATCCATCTGTCCGTGGGCTTTTACCGTCTACATGTTTTTTTTTTTGTTTTTTTTTTTTTTAATGCAAAACCTGACTCCTCTAAAGTAATTTTGCCTTCTAATAATTGCTTTTCTTCTTTCGATAGTTTAGGAACATTTCTAATAAGGTCCAGGATTTCACATTCTTCTACATCGTTTTCCTTGTATAAGTTTTCATGAAATCAGTTAACTTTTTTCATGATATCATTCTGGTTTTCAGGGGAATGTCCATCTTTAGGTACTAATCTTGTCATCTGTTTGCTAATGTCATTTCTTTTCTGAAGATGACAAACATATTTCGAACCTTCTCCCTCCTTGCAATCCATTTGGCTTTTGATCTCAACAATACTCCCTCCATTCTCCTCTCTCGTATGGCTTCAAGTTCTTTATTTATTTCTGTAAGCATGATAATTTTATTTTCTGTATTTTCTAATGTTTCAATATATTTGTAAGTTTGTTTTCATGGTCTCTCATTTTCTCGTTTTTCATAATAGCATAGGCTACTGTTTTCGCATGTATTTTCGTCAGCATAAAATCAAAGAAAAGTTTATCGAAGATTTGTAACTGTATTTGAGATTTAGGGACGTCCTTTATTGTTGTTCTGTCGTAGTGAGCAGTTGCATATTCACTAATAACGTCAAAATTTACGAATTTATTTCTTCTGCGTACCATTTATCCTAAGTAAAGAATTAAATTTCCGAAAATTATGAATTTTCGGTTTTGGCGAATTTTAGGGTTAATATTACCATGGAGTGGTCAGAACGGTATCCTGGGAGAATATCAGTATTTTCAAAGTACCAGAACAAAGTGTCTGATGGTAGAAAATAATAGAGTCTACTTTGCTTCAAAGGAGTTAATTTTCTCCATGTATAGCGTCTGCATTCTGGATTGTTTTCCTTCCAAACATCAGATAATCCGCATTCTTCGGTCATTTTTTGTAGTTCTTCTCTAGCTTTAGGATTATTAACCTGTTTATAATTACAAAAAATCGATATGTGGATCTATCGCAATATTCCAATCCCCCACTGCAATGATATTATGTTTCTTATAACTCTTGATGCTATCTTTTAACACGTTATAAAACAATGGATCGTCTCTATTCGACCACAAACATTAACTAAAAGTACTTCCTTTTCATTATAGAGAAGGATATAATAAAGAAATTACCGTTTTCATCACGGTATATATTTCTATTTTAAATTCGAAGTTATTTGAAAACAGGACAGCTACTCCTCTTGCATTTGATCGAAAGGACGCAAAAGAAGCATTCAAATCCCTATTCAGATTTTACATATTTTTCCAATTTATTATTGAAATGAGTATCTTGGAGGCAATAGATAGATAGAAAATCTTTTTTGTTTTAGATAGTAAAATACATCTCTTCGTTTATGCCTGTCTCTCGGACCTTGGCAGTTTAATGACAAAATCGTGATACTATCCATGGTTGGTAATACCTTTCTTTATAAGAACAGCTGCAAACACAAGAATCAAGACAAAAATGGGATAACGAGTGCCCAAGTTTCCACAGTTGTGTTTGTAATAGGCTCAAGTAATTAAGAACAGCAGCAGAAAATGTTACGTCTTGATGAAATTCGCTGAAAGAAAACAAAAAAAACAAGTTTCTTTCAAAACCTTTGCCCATCGTTTTCAAAAAGTAGTTTGCGTCATAACAGACACTCGTATACATTACAAAAGGTTAAATAATTCTGGAGGGGGTAAAAAAAAGAAAAAAAGAAGCAAATCAGAAAATTTCAGGTGCCGGCGATAATCGTTGATTCACGGCAGAAGAATTGTCTCTATGAGTAGAGTCATGACATAGCGTTCAGATCTTTCTAACTTCATGTTCATAATATTTACAATGACAGTAATCGGAAACATTTATTATCCAAATCTCCCATCCATGAATAGATGGTAACTCTCACAAACAGGCAGGCTTTTAGTGCTGGTCGTGCATAATTTTTTTCTATAAACGTTTGGCATGGAGAACTGAATAGCACAGATGGCATGCTAATACAGAGATGAGTCTTTCTCTAAAAAACGAATAAACATGTACATGGATAGAAAACGATAATACTTTGACAATAACACAGCAACAAGGTTCGATCTGGTTTCCAAAGTTCATTAAGCGTTTCGGTGACCAGTGACACCAGACACATGAGGAGACATACGCATTCACACACGCACGCGCGCGCACTCACACACATAAACACACACACGCACACGCGCGCGAACGCGCACGCACGCACGCACGCACGCACGCACGCACGCACACACACACACACACACACACACACACACACACACACACACACACACACACTAATATCTGGGGTCCCCATCAACTGTACTTGTCTTCCAGTCTGTTAATCAATCAAAAAAAAAAAATCCTATTACATTGTGTAAAAGGAAATCATGAATGAATCAGCCACTGATAAAACTATGTATGAAATAGTTACCGATAAAGTGGGTCAAATAAACAAATGACTGTCAAATGCACATTCAATAAATCCCAAGGAATAGCCTGTTGCATTGAAACATAAACATAACAACTGTTAAAAGAAAGAAAGAAAAAAAAAAAAAATTGTCACACCGATCGACTCAGTGTACAAGTCTCTCAGAGAGAGAGAGAGAGAGAGAGAGAGAGAGGGAGGTGTGTGTGTGTGTGTGTGTGGGGGGGGGGGGGGGGGGGGGGGGTCTACGTGAACTCTTAGTATGTGTTCAAATCATGATTAACCATTGGTCAGTCTCCTGCGACCTGGAGATCAAGTCAACCGGCCACCCGTTAGCGGTTGGTTGTCTCTCTCTCTCCCCCCTCCCCCCCCCGCCCTATATATTTTTCTTTTTCCATTTCTTGTTAGAATAGGAGATGTTTGTTGAATGTGCGGGGGGGGGGGGGGGGGGGGGGGGGGGGGGGGAGGGAAGAAACAAACACTAGAGGGGGATGGGGGTCGACGACGGAAGGACAATGAAAAAACAGAAGAAAACAGAGTAAAGAAGGGATGATCAAAAAAAAAAAAAAAGAGAGAGGGGAGAGGGAGGGGGGAGGGAGGGGGGGAGAAGGAAAGAGAGAGAAAGAGAGAGAGAGAGAGAGAGAGAGAAATTTTAACAGGACGGATGAAGTGATAAGTGAAAGAAAGAGATATGAGGAGGGGTGGGTGAATCTGTAAAGAGGATTAGAATAAGAATACAGCGAAGGAGAGAGTCAGAGAGAGAGAGAGGGGGGGGGGGGGGGGGGGGGGGGGGGGGGGGAGAGAGACGACGAAGAAAGTGAGGGAGGGAGGGAGGGAGGGAGGGAAGAAGAGACAGAGAGAGAGAGAGAGAGAGAGAGAGAGAGAGAGAGAGAGAGAGAGAGAGAGAGAGAGAGAGAGAGAGAGAGAGAGAGAGAGAGAGACAGACAGACAGACAGACAGACAGAGGAAGGGGGGGGGGGGGGGGGGGGGGGGGGTTAGATTTCAGGACAACTTGATCCTCTCTAATAACTCATTCTCCGTTCACCAGAAACTAATCTCTGAACACACACACATACACACGCTCGCACACACGCACGCACGTGCGCGCACACGTACACACACACACACACACACACACACACACACACACACACACACACACTCACTGTACACATACATACACACAGTCTCAAATTAGAAAGACTTCAAAATGAAGCAATGAGATGGATCCCGGGAACCACGAAGGACACACAAGTTGAAACTATGCGATATCTGCTCGACCTTCCATCAATGCAGACAAGACACAAGCTGGAACAGGGTGAAGGCATATTCCAGAACACTTGAAAATCCCCAAAACCCACGTCCTGAGGTGGTCAAGGAAACAAAAGACATTCGGCTAGGACGTGGAAAATCATGGATGGGACAGGCAGAAGACAGTATACAGATTCCATTGAGAGAGACTCATGTGGATGAACAACCCTGGACACGCTGGGGTTAAAGGGAACGAGAGAGCAGACACAAGGCAAAGAACGGAGAGGATAGCTCGGCCGATCTGATGTGATAAGAAATCTGAAGAATCAATTAAGCAAACAAGAGCAAAGCCATAATACCATAGACCATCTTTCAGATCTGAACATCAAGAGAGGGTAGTGGCCGCACATCCAGACTTAAGGGAAGAGCAAGAAACATCACCAACCAAACAAACATTGGAATAATCTCAAGGCCAACACTGCGAAGACTCCTGGAGACTGGGGCAAACTCATGCTGGGCCTTTCCAAATAACAGACACAAAAGATGAAACGCGTGTCAACTGAGATAAGACTTTGAATCTCTCAGGGCCCCCAGCGCATACCGTAGACGAGTGTGCGCTGGTGTGTGTCCATCAGTGGGGTGATGCCAGCGTGTTAATTAGAGAGTCCACGGAGTACAAACACTGGTGTGTGTGTGTGTGTGTGTGTGTGTGTGTGTGTGTAGAGAGAGAGAGAGAGAGAGAGAGAGAGAGAGAGGAGAGAGAGAGAGAGAGAGAGAGAGAGTGTGTGTGTGTGTGTGTGTGTGTGTGTGCGCGTGCGCGCGTGGGGTGTGTGTGTGAGGGGGAGGAGTTGTTCTTATTATTATGTGTATATGTGTACGCGCGCGTATCTTGTTCTTGTTCTTGACCCTAGGTCATCTTCTGAACATTAACGCACGCAGTCACTACACATATACAAATATACACACGTGTGCGCGCGCGCATGCAGACACACGTGCACGCACACACGCGCATGCTCGCACACATAAACATACAAACATGTGCGCGTACGTTCGCTCGCTCCTAAGTACACACATATACACATGTGTGTATGTGCACCTCCACACCCACACATGTACGCACATACACATGAACACACAACTCATACACACGCGCGCATACGTATACGCCCACATACGAAGACACACACATATAGGGCCTTCACAGATGTACACACACACATATATATATATATATGCAGATACCGTGTGCATGCTCACACAAACCTACAAATTGCACACACACACGCACATGTACTTCTGAACACGAATAAACACACGCGCCCGCGCACACACATGTGCGCACACATACACATACAAACGCACATACATGCATAAGCACACACACACACACACACGTGCCCACGCACACGCATGGGCCCGTGCCCACACATCCATACATTCACTACGCACACATACAAAATCAACAACTAACAACAACAAAACAAAACAAACAATGTAGGTTAGCACTCAAGGTCCGACCAGCGCATTGGGCTGATGCGTAGGTCAGATATCTGTTGAGTCGTAGCCACGAGACCCGCTTCTTCTGCGCAGTGTGGTCTCAAAACTTAAGGGCAGCGTAGACCTTTCTGCACTAGTCTGCACGCAGTGACGCCTCCTTGATGAGACTAAAAACTGAAACTCTGGGCTTACAGCATCCAAACAAACCAACCAATTCATTTCAGCTGATTAATTCAGTTGTGCCATAATTTCTGCTGATATTACGGTATTGTGTTGATTATTTTACTAAAACGCTGCGTCAGTCGTCATTTTTTTTTTCAACGATGCAAGCTATGAATTCAAGGCTTTTTTTTTTCTTTTAATGCTAGTACGGGATAATCTTTACTGCGGAGCTCCTACCGGAAGCGCTTTTCGCCAGTTGTCGCTTCGTTCACGTGTATTCCAGAAAATTCGTTAGATGTGGTCCAGTATATAAAGTGCGACACGCAACCGAAAGGAAAACAAGCTTTGGAAATTTTTGAAAGAAGACAGTGAAAACAATTATTCAGAAGTGAATATATGTTCTGCGAAGTGAAGAGGACAGTTACTGCAGCCTCTGTGATAGTGTGAAGCGTCAGTGTGAAGCGTCTCCAAGGTGTAAACCCTAACGCCTCGACTAGACAATCGTTGATCACTTTATGATTTGAAAGGCCTGACGAACAGTCCCGTCATTTCAGTGCTATCAGAGTATCATGGCAGTTGTCGGGTTCGATATCGGCACATTCTCCAGTTATATTGGAGTTGCCGTTCTGGTGGAATAGAGACAATAGCTAATGAGTACAGCGACAGATGCACACCGTAAGTAATTATCAAAACCCGGTCGCCTATTTGCTTATTATTAGTTTTAAAGTAAGCTGCTTTACGTCAGATTTAAAGGCCAGAAATAGTTAAAATGTAGACCACCAACGTGTTTGTGTATTTGTTATTTGTACAACACTCATTTAGTGTGTTTTGAATTAATTCATTTTGATCTTTGATGAAATGAAAACACAACAAAACACATTTTTGAAGGAAAGGGAGTGTCAGAAGAAGAGGAGGAAAAAGGAGCCCAGGTAAGGCAGAAGCTCAAATTTTGCTGTGGGATAGATTAAGAAATTTGATCGTGTAGGTATCAGATAGTTTTCTTGCTCTCTTTTAAGCAGTAATCATAATGTCATTACTGAATACTTTTTGCTCCCCCATCTTGCTATAATTTTAAGCAATAATGTCATAATAGAATACTTTTTGCTCCCCCAGAGTATTTCTTCAGAGATTTATTTGTAATCACAGGACAGCAGTCACAGTGATACACACAGGCAAATTCGCATGCAGCCACACTCATATTTATAATGCCTAAATCTCACTCACAGATTGCTGTCATATATACTTAGTATCACACATGTATACACACTCACACATATTATAGTCGTGGTAACGTAACAACTAACATGGTCAGAAAAAGTGGTTGATGGGTCGGCTCAAACATTTTTTTCTCTTCTTTTTTGAGATGGACAGGACCCATGATAGCTGACATGCCTTGATGCACAGTGTATGTCATACCAGTCTCCTGACATAAAGCAAGTAATATTTAAACAAAATTTTGAAAATTTTGTGAAGGGGACATGAGGACACCCTCCCCCCCCACCCCCACCCCCACCCGCCCGGCCCTCTCACCCAGCCCATTTTCTTGGCATTCTTCCCGTCCCCTGAAAAATTACAAAACTTTAAAACTTAAAAGTTAAAAGTATAACTAGCTGAGTATCAAGTGATGTACCATCCACTTTAAGGTTCAGCCATGAATAGAATCACTTTTATGTTTGGCTTTTGTTGATTTCTTTTATTTCAATAGCATCTTGCCAACGAAGCCAGACAAAATGATGACCACCTTCTTGCAAAGAAGTGTACAGATCTTGTGATGTTAGTATCGGCTAAAGTACTGAAAACTGACCTAGTTTCGCATACTGATCCTTTCCCTCCTGTGGACGGACCCCCCCCCCCCCCCCTCCCTCCCCCCCTCCCCCATTTGCTCTCAGTTTTACAGGATTAAAATACAGGGATATGATAGTATGTGAGTTGTGCAAAGCAGACATGTAGTGCTAGAAGGACATGAATAATGGGTTTAAGGTTGTATGGCTTTTGAGAGCCGTGAAAACAGAAAACTTCAGATTGAGATTACACGTTTAGAGCATTAGAGTGTAGTAGCATCCCCGAAGTTTGAGTATGGCTGCCTTAATGGCAGGATGAAAAACGGTCATACACACAAAACTCTAGTCCCCTTCGTTGGGTAGATGGGATTGATACTTGCCTGTCTATACAGGGAGTGTCCACAAGAGTATCACTATCAGCCTACGTACTTAGAAGGAAAGAAAAGAGGGAAGTAGTTCATGGAAAGAACACATGATGGTTATGTTTAGAATGAAAAGGGCAAGGCTGATTGAGTGTGTCACTGTGTGTGTGTGTGTGTGTGTGTGTGTGTGTGTGTGTGTGTGTGTGTCTGAGAGAGAGAGAGAGAGAGAGGGTTGGGGAGGGGGGAAGAGAGAGAGTTTGTTTCTAAGGAAAACTGTGTACATGTATGTATTTTTGTATGTGCATTTCAAATTTAATCTGTTTGTGTGATTTTGGTGAGAGTTTGTGTGTGTGTGTGTGTGTGTGTGTGTGTGTGTGTGTGTGTGTGAGTGTGTGTATGTGTGTGTGTGTGTGGTGGGTGTGTGTGTGTGTGTGCATGTGTGCATGCAAGTTTGTGTATCATATATGTTAATTTTTGTGTCGAAAATACTGTCTCGTAGACTCTCAAAATTATGCAGATATTATGGCACATCATACCAATTTCACATACTTTAAGTCGGAGGGTGTGAGAGGCATACCCCTGGTTGAGTGGATCCCCTCAAGGAGTTTTAGGATGGGGGTAGGTGGGT
>JADBJO010026760.1:0-17500 GCA_016801955.1 Conus betulinus | reverse complement strand
CTGCGTTGTAATCAGAACAGGAACCACTGAACACCACAGAAGCGACTCATCATGGCAGGGTCTGCTCTGGTGGGTGGCCCCATGGAATATAACTGCTACGCCATCCAAAATCCTGTGGCTGCTGACACTGTGGTGGGATGAACTTTGCTGTGGCTGTGTATGGGAGAGTAGCTGGAGTGAACACTGTGGGAGTGGTGGCGCCTGCACAGGCCCGCTGAACGAGAACAGGGAAGATGTACAGCCAGGAATAAACCTGAAGAAATGCATGTCTTTGGATGAGGAGTCAATAACATAACTGCGTTTTTTCTCTCCCTCCGGGAAAACAGCATTTTATCAGAAAAATGTAAGAGAAAGTGTAGCAGATGACAGTTTATACTATACTACCAGAAGAAAACAGAATTTCACTCTTTGGCGTTTTTGTTTTTTTCTTGGTTGTTCTCCAGGACTCTGTATCTAAACTTTCAGACACACAGAAATTAAAAAACAATTTGACAGGTGCAGCAAAGCTGAATAAAGTTGATGCAGATCAACTACAATCAAGATGATTTGAAACCAAACAAGGCTGACAGACGAGCTAAAACAGTATCCAAAAACGACAAAATCCCAGGCGCAGGCAAGATGACAAAAATTATAAAAGGTCTTTTCACAGAATTGCAGAGGGAGTCTAATTCAGTCTTTAAACAGAGGTTTAACTAAGGGTGAAATGGCGACCACACGAAGCAAGTGAATGATTGATCTGTCGTTCCAAGCGACAAAAAACTTGATTAACCGACCCCTAGAAACAGGAGACCCATCTCCCCCGCTAAATGTCAAGACAAAGGTTGATCAGCTTGTATGGCCAGCGGGTCACTACAATGTTGCTAAACACGAATGCAGGAAACTAGACCGGGTAACAGACCAGCAGGAAGATCCATTATAACGTACCGTGAATACTTGGTTAAAAGATCACAAAGAGATTAAGAACTCAAGGCAGAAAAAACGGGGGTCCACTTCAGATCGATTCGGTTCAGTTTCAAAGAAACGTTCACACTCCGTCGTCAGATAGTTCTGACACAGAAGATAATACCGTTAGATAGAACACTAGACAAAAAAAGACAACAACAACGCTGGGGATGGTGGTTGGCGAAGGAGATTTTGGTTCTTCAAACCTGTCGTCCTTGTGTTGTTGTCATAGAAATATGCAAATTTACTCCAGCCTCTGTGGCACTGTAGTTGCCATTGCAGACTGCGGCTGGGAGGTTGGGTTGGTTCAATCCCAACAGAGCCATTCACTTGCAGGATTTTCAGCCCCTACCGGCCCGTTGTCCATGGCTTTGTGTGCTACGGGCTCACATGTGAAGCCATGGAACAGTCGCGTTTCATTCACATAATGGATGCAACTTTGAGTGTTGCTAAAATTCCCTATCCAACGCTGCAGGTGTATGCATCTCTTGGGCTGTGTGAAGCAAAGGAAGAAATAGCGTGGTGGTGGTATCTGATCCGAATGGAGCTGCCCCCCCACCCGCACTCGTTTCTTGTCATCTTTGTCCTCATCAATGTACAAAACAAAGACTATGGAACTGCCCAGCATTGTGTCTCGTCATCTTGTCCTCACCAATGTACATAAACAACAAAGACCTAAGGAAACCCCAGCCAGCCCTCGTTCTCGTCATCTTCGTCCTCATCAATATATATAAACAAAGGACTAGGCAACCAGGCCCACGTGGTCCTTCATGCGCTGATCTCAGTTTCAGTCCACCCCCTCCTTCCCCGCCATCCCCCCCCCTCCCCACTTCCCAGTATGTACCCTTTATCGAGGCTAGCGTCGCTAAGTTCAGGCAAAATTCAAGAGGATTGTAGCAGCAGTCGGGAGACGTGATGACGCTCACTGGCACTGGCTCCGTAACTGAAACATCCATTGCCATCACCAGGGGGGAGGAGTGGGGGGGGGGCTGGGCTTTAGCTGGAGGTTATCGTATGTCTCCTGGATAAGAACAGGCCTTTTTAATCTCACCGACAGCGATTCCGCACCTGTGCGGTCTCCTCCGTCGGGGTTGCCTCACGACGACTTGACATCAAACTGCTTCCCAGCAGTGTGGGTTTCTGACAACTGTCGATCCGGACAAAGCTGGCGCTGGGGACTGTGTCCTGGCGAGCCGAACACTGAGCTGCAACGAGATGGTGGGAAGGGGGGGGGGGGGGCGCAGGATTCAAGGCTACTGAGATGGCAACTAAAGATCAATGTGACAAGAAAAATTAATAAAATAATATACCAAAACAGGTTTGAGTCGGTAGAACGTCTATTGTTACGTCTTAGCCATGGGAACCCTATTTTTTTTTAGTTATTTTTTTTTGTTATAGGAGCAAAGACTCAACTTCCTGCGGAACACTGTTAACCTGTTTCAGTTTATGGAGGAGGAATCACTGTGTGTAGACAAGCTCCAATCGCTACACCTGATCTACACTCGACCGAGGCCACACAGGCACACAGTGCGCAGGGTTGCATGTACGTGAATACAGATGCGCAACGCGCGCGCGCAACCGCGCACACAACCCCACACACCAACACACACACACACACACACACCCAACACCACACACCGTGCGCGCAACTGCTCACACACACACGCGCGCAGCAGCGCAAGCAGCACTCATGAACACACACACACACACCACACCACCACACACACACCAACCAACACGCACACACATACAATCTCTCTCTCTGTCTGTCCTGTCTTGTCTAGTCTGTCTGTCTGTCTCTCCTCTCTCTCTCTCTCGTCTCTCTCTCACACACACACACACACAAACACACACACACACACATACACACACACTCAACAAACGCAACGCACCACACACACACACACACACACACCACCCCACACACCACACACAATCTTATCTCTCTGTCTCTTTGTCTTCTGTCTGAGTCTCGCTCTCTGCTTCGCGCTCTCGAGCGCGCACACACACACACACACACACACAAGCACACACACTAAACACACACACACCACAAGCACACACACCCAGACATACACACAACACGACACAAACAAAACAGCTTACACACACACCACACACACACACTGCTCTCTCGCTCCTCTCGCCTCTCTACTCTTAAACAGACACACGCACACACTATTACACGCATTACACACGCACACACACACACAAAACACACACACACACACAACACACACACACACACTCAACACTTGACTCCAAAAGACAGAACTACCCACACTGCCCAATCCAACTATGTCCAAACACCCATTTCCCAGTCCGGCATTAGACAAACGAGGAGGGACGACAAGAGCGGACGAGGGAGACGACACTTATAACCCTTCCCTCCTCATCTCCTCCCCTCCTCCTAACTTTCCCCCTCCCCTCCCTCCCCCCCCCCCCCCCCTTCCCTCCCACCTTCCCCCTTTCTTCCACAGCCTATCACCCATATCCCGACCTGCAACCTTTTCGCCGCCTTCACGTGCTCACATACACAACTTGTCAGGTACTCCAAAACTGTCCGGGGCGACCCGTTAACAACAGTGAGCAGCAGTCCACTCCAGAACGGGGACTGCTTGTCATTCGCTCTGTCACGTTTTCCTTGTCTCAGGGCGTCGGGGAAAGCGCGGAGAGAGAGAGAGAGAGAGCGATAGATAGAGAGAGAGAGAGAGAGAGAGGGAGAGAGAGATGAGATAGGAGAGGGGAGGACGAGAGAGAGGCGAAGACAGAGCCAGACAGACAGACAGGACATACTGCAGACAGACGGACAGACCGACAGAGACAGGAGAGAATGAGACCGAAACAGAGAGAGAGGTCAGAGACAGAGACAAAAAGACAGACAGGAGAGACACAGGACAGACAGACAGACAGAAGAGAATCAGAGACAGAGATGGAAGAGACAAAGGCAGAGACGGAAATCAGAGACAGAGAGACAGACAGACAGACAGAGAGGAGGGGGGGGGGGAGTTAGGGGCAGAGAGGAGGTGGAGGGGGGTAGGGGGAGGTAGGGGGCAAGGGTGGAGGGGGAATAGGGGAGAAGAAGGGCGGGTGTGGAGGAAAAAGAAAGGAGAGTGGGGAGGGGATGTATCTGTTCAATTCAGTGAGCATCAAGCCCTTGTGTGTTTTCTCTCTTGGCCACGCAGTGGTTAAGTGTTTAGAACATTCAGCTGGTAACTGCTGGTTCAAACCAGCGGAGTCATATTGGTGGCGGGTGGTAATGATGATAATGAGAGATGGTGGTTGGTGGCGGTTTGTGTGTGGAGTGTGTTGTGTGTGTGTGGTGTGTTGGTTGTGTGTGTGTGTGTGTGTGTGTGTCTGTGTGTGTCTGTGTGTGTCTGTGTGTGTGTCGCGCGCGCGTAAACAGCGTTGTGTGTGGTTGGTGAGTGGGTGGCTCTGTCTATGTGTATGCGTTCGTGCGTGTGTGTATGAGTGTGTGCCTCTGTCACTGTGTGTAAATGTGTGTAGGGGGGGTGTAATTGTGGGCATGTGCACGTGCGCGAGTCTATGTGTGTGTACGTGTGTGTGTGCGTTGCGCGCGTACACGCGCGCTTTTTTTGTGTGTCTGTTGAAGAATGTCCTTTCCACGATCTGTTCAACAGTGCAGAGCAACACAGCATCTTTAAGAAGACACCCTTTCCGCAATCACAGCCACAATGCAAGAGCCATAGTTGGTCTAAGAAAACATCCGCTCTCCACAAATTATCCCACACACAAAAAGAAAAAAATACAACTCAGACATTTTCTCCACAATCTGAGAAAAAGTCACAGTGCAAGAACTACAGTCATCAAAAATGGTACTCCCTCGAAAATCAGACCAATAGCACCAGAGCCACAGTTTGTGAAAGAAGACGTTCTCAGTGCACGTCACTCCAACATTGCCGGAGCCACAGTTTGTTAAGGAAGACACTTTCTTCGCATTCAGAGCAACAATGCCACTCCTGTCCTTTTTTTCACAGAAGACCCCTTCATAGCAGTCGGACCAACAGCGCAAGAGGTTACAAGCCGTTAAAGAAAATGACCCTTTCTACAATTAGACCAGAAGAAGTGCCAGAGCTGTAGTGAGTTAAACAAGCTGTTGTCATGACATTGATATCAAAAAAAAAGGTCAGAGTTACAGTATATGCAAGATGTACCTCTTCTGCAGGCCTGATCAAGCTGTTGTTGGATCTGTGCTTAGTTCAGGCCATTGCTGTAACTCCTCTGAGAACCGCTCTCTCTCGTAACTTTTCTTATTCATTCATTTTGCTGTAACCCTTGGCATTGTTGCCTGGTGCTTTTGAAGATGTGATCCGTTGTACTTGTTCACTCGTGAAAAAGCTCACTGAAACAGCTGAAACTATTTTCAGAAGACAGAGTCGTCGAATGTGTCCCCCCCCCCCCCCCCCCCCCAAAAAAAAAAAAAAAAGACAGTTCCCTATGGGCAATGCTTCAAAGACATTGTCCAATACAATTCATACATGGGGGGGGGGGGGGTTGTTTTGTTTGTTTTGTTTTATTCTCGTTTTCCGTGCCACCTCAGTGGCGTAAATGCGCGCGCTTCTTCCAGCCCCCTCTTCCCCCCCCCCTCCCCTCCTTTCCCCGTCCCACCCAACCCATAAACAAACGCATACTAGTTGTTCAGGTCGCAGTCCCGGGCACAGGCAATCCACAAAGGAGCAGCCAGGTACAGCGTCGTCAAGAGGCAAAACCACCAGAGGACACACTGCCACAGGTGCCAGATCATTCAGCAGTTCTCAGCAATGACAGCTCTGATCCAGCCTACGCAGGCGCAGAACACCACCTAGAAGCCCCCCCCCCCCTCCCCCCCCTCCCTCACTCCACCCCACCCCCCTCCTTAATGACGGCTGCTTACTTGCGAAGCTGGCGTGAGTGGTCCTCCCTAGCCACAGAGGGCGCCACCACATCTGTCCACCGACAGTCCCCGTGACCTCTGCCAAAGCAGGCGACTTTGACACAAGACTCACCAAGGGTGAAGGCGTGGAGAGGAGCCTGAAAGCTGGGATTACCACAAGAGCTGCGCATGGAGAAGCACAGAATGGGACTGTTGTTTAATGTCGATGACTGATGCGTCTTATGTCTGATGCCTGCGCTTTAGCGGTGAGATGCTTCTGCGAGATCTTTTGGCATCTCACACAGACACCACATAACCAACTTGGAGGTCCACACAAAGTAAGACAAGGCGTTGGACTGTACCAAGACCTGCTGACCACAGTGTGTAAAGAAAAGAAAATGAGTGATGGTATGGTCATGTATCATGATCAACAGGACTTGCCAAAACCATTCTACAAGGAACAGTGCGAGGAGGTAGAAGGAGAGGAAGACAGAGAAAGAAAGAGGATGGGAGGACAACATCAGGCGCATGGACTGGCCTCACGCTCAGCAACTAACCAGAGAACGTCTGAGAACCGGGAGGAGTGGAGGAAGCTGGCTGCGAAGTCTTCTGTGTGGCACCCCAACGGTCTTCAAGACTCTGGGATAGGTGATAGGTGGTAGGTGAAGAACAGAGTTAGGGATAGAGTTAGGGAGATGATGCCGTGAAGTTCTTTTCTGGCTATAGAACACCGGTCAGGGCGAACGCGAGGCTTACTGTTCATAGTACATCCTGGTGTCAGACAGGCCCGCGAGATACAGACAATTGCAGTGTTCGTTTGGAAACTGAGTGACACACTTTCAAAGCTGCATCAGTTAAGTGGATGAAACTCGACTGTGTGGTCCCGGTCTTCCCATAGCGAGCAGCTCTGAGTAGCATCCTTTCAGAGCTGAAAAATCGCGCAACCAAATGGCTCAGATGGGAGTCGAACCCACAACCTTCAAAGCTCACAATCTGCGACACTTACCGCTGCACCATGGCGGCGGTATTTTTCCATGACAAGATCACCAAGAAGAACGGTTGAAGAATCAGAAGCTCAACCCCATCCCTCACCCCCACCCCCCCGCCTTTTGTTGTTGTTGTGGTGGTGGTGGATAACGATGATGATAATGATGATAATGATGATAATGATGATGATGATGATGGTGATGATGATGATGATGATGATGATGATGATGACGTCGTCTTTGTTTTCGGCGATTAACGTTCAACATCATTTATGATAAAGACACGTGAACTTCAACTGAGCTGAACTGAACTGGTCAAAAGCGGAGCTCGTTTCTGTTTCATTTCTTCTTTTTTGTTATTTCGTGACCTTTTCACACAGTGTGCATGTTACAGAACAGGCATCTTCCTTCCATCACCCGCTGTTTCCTAACATTGATTGTGACAAGACTGTGTTTGACCCTGTTGGCCATAGAAGCCGATTAACCTTTAAAATGGCATCTGAAAGCGAGATGCGACCAACGTTATCAGGTATTCTCTGGGTTGGATAGGCATAGAATTCATTCACACTCTTCTAGTCATAAACACTGGACCCTCAAGTAAAATCACATCTTTCAGTTTCCTGACAAGGGAGTTTGTAACAGTTTACGACATATTACTCCATACCTGGCTTTTTGTCACTTTTGTTTATAATCATAATGCGTCTGACGTCTTTGAAAATAAGGGTGTTTTTTTTTCATAAACTGACCTGAATAAATTGATTCAGTTTTGATGAATTTGTCACATGATTGTTGGTGTCAGTAGTTATAGGCCTCTTCACGTATGATGATCAGGAATGACAGATCTTGTTTACTGTCACGTGTCCTCTCTTTGTATTAATATCTCAGCCTTTTTTTTTCTCTCTTTTTATTATGATGTCAACATTTGCTAGCTGACGAATGATCTCTTTCTTTTGTTTTCTAGAAATAAAACATTCTTCGAGACACCTATCTTGCCTTGTGTTTTGTAATAGGTTTTCTCATCATCCGCACACTCTCAATGAAATGTTATGTGAAAGTGCGATGGGACTACCTTTTTTCATGTGTTCTCTAGGTTTCTGTCCCTTATATGGGCATAGTATTTATTGACACTTCTAGTCATGAACATTGAACCCCCAAGTAAAATTACGTCTTCCAGTTATATGAGAAAGACGTTTATTACAGTTTTAGGGTATATTACTCCATGTCTAGCTTTTATGTCATTTTTGCATACTATCATAATGCGTCTGGTGCTTCAAAAACATGTGTGTGTGTGTGTGTGTGTGTGTGTGTGTGTGTGTGTGTGTGTGTGTGTGTGTGTGTGTGTGTGTGTGTGTGTGTGACGCTGAACACTTAAGTAGTGGGGAGAAACAAGTGCAGGTTAAAATTCTTCCTTCATTATAGTAATGACTTGGCACAGATTTGAGATTAAAAAAAAAATTGAAGATGAAAAAAATAGGAAAATATATATCTTAAATATGTAAACTCTTCACGAGCTGCATGAGGGAACCATCGTAATCCCTCTCGAAGGCAGATCTATATGTAGTGCCTGCTCCTAGGCCTGTCATACACGTGTGTGTGTGTGTGTGTGTGTGTGTGTTGTGTGTGTGTGTGTGTGTGTGTGTGTGTGTGTGTGCGCGCGCGCGCGTGTGTGTGGGGTGTGTGGGTGGGTGTAAATTGATCTGAATGAATTCGTTCAGTTTTGATAATTTGTCATATAACTGCAGCTGTCAGTAGTTTTAGGCTTCGCATATGATGATGTGGAATGCAGTATCCTGTTTTATTGTCACATTTTCCTCTCTCTTTTCGTTCAAACCCAGCCTTCGTCTTTTTTTCCTGACAATTTTAACATTTGTTTCCCTTTTAAACAAAAGATCTTCATTGATGTGCCCATTTTGCCGCTGTGTTTGGAAATGATTTCTTCTGTCACATCTTCCGGATGCTGTCAGTGGCATTCGTCTCACGCCCTCAGTCTGGCTCTCTTCTGCACACCCACACCCAAGTTCATCCCGTCACAGCGTCAGCACCGGCAATGAGCTATCAGTATTCGTCATGAGGAAAACCCACCGGAGCAGACACCGCTTGCTGAGTCACTTCCATGGTGTTTCAGTGATTCCTGGTTTGTTGTGTTGTTGTTGTTTGTTGTTGTTGTTTTTCAGCGCCTGCTTACATTGTACTGAAGAGTGAAGAGATCGAAGCTGAGTACCAAATTTGTTCATTTTCGTTGTATTATTTGTTCATGTCTTGCCTGAAGAAGACCTAAGAGGTCGAAACGCGCGTCGTGTTTTGTCATGTGACTCGTTTTTGTCCACGTTTCTCTTGGCGGTTCGCTAACATTTATTTAAGATTTGTGTAGATTTACGCCCGCAGTCTTCTCACTTTGCAACTAGTTGTTGTCTTTTTCTGTGTGCGCAGTCTTTTTACTCCTGCAGACACTCCCTGTATAGACAGGCAACGATCAATCCCATCTACCCAACAAGGGAGTGGAGTTTTGTTGTGTGTGTGACCCGTTTTTTTTAATACCATATAGGCAGCCGTACTCCAACTTCGGGGAATGTGCATGCTATGTGTAACTTGTCTTCCCATACCAACGGCCAGACTGGCCTTCTATTCCGAAAGTTGGTGAGATGGGGTTTTACGTGTGTGCAAGATGTTATGTGTGCGTTCACACACGGAACCTCGGTTTAGAGTCTCATTCGGAGGACTGTATGGGAAATGGAGTCAAAAGCAATGTTAATACCGAGAGGAAAATCCCCCTGTACCGAAACGGCCCAGCGGAGATTCGAACCCGCAACCCCAGGATCACCAAGATTACGAGTCCGGCGCTCTACCACTGAGCTATTCCAGCCCCCATTCCTGTTTTTGAATCCACATATGATGGACACCATGTGTTAAACCTCCTATTGACGACATTCTTTCTTAGTCGCGGTGCTAGTGGGAGTGAGCGAATGCCTCCAGAGAGGTCGGCACCACGTCCATCATCCATCCGACCACAGGGTCCAGAAGGGTGCTGACATCAAAGCTGTTGAGAGGACATCACACGGAGGCTGCACACCAAAAATGAATGCGCCAAGGCCTTGCTTAAAGAGTCGCGTATTTATAGACTGGCGCAATGAGATTTTTTTTTAGATTCTTTATTGTATCTGAAAGCTGAATTTCCTCCATTGTCTTCCATAAGGTCACCAAGTACAACAAGCCAGATGGTTCTAAGCAGACAGATCAAAATCAAAGGAATGGGACTTTTCGGGAGCTTCAAGCTGGGGAAAAAAAAAACAGGGTCACGGGGTGAGTGCGAAGGCGTGAAATGTGACGTCAACAAAGGGGAAAGTCATGTATTTGAAGACTGTATTTTCATCGGTGAATTCCCCCCCCCCCCCCCCCCCCCCCCCCCCCCCCCCCCCCCCAACAAAAGAAAACAAAAACATAAAAAACCGAGCTATCAATTTGGTGGGGAGGTTTTTTTTTCTTTTGATCGATCATCATTAGTTAATTAGTTTAACATTAAGTCCTAGCTCAAATTTACGGTAGGCCTCAAAACGCTTACATGGATTATTATAGTGTTTTTAGTGCAAAATTCTAATGGTGGTGTGTGGCCCCAGAGGCCAGCACGACAACAGAGCGCGAGGCGACATACAATGTGAATGTATTTTTTCCCTTGGAAGAGCTCTTCATTGCTGTTTTAAACCTCTATTATTGTGTCGTTTGTAGGTTTTTGCGTATGTATGACCTCAGAGCAATGAAGTCTCTCTCTCTCTCTCTCTCTCTCTCTCTCTCTCTCTCTCTCTCTCTCTCTCTCGTCTCTCTCTCTCTCATATGACCTCAGAGCAATGAACTCTCTCCTCTCTCTCTCTCCCCCCTCTCTCTCTCTTCTTTTTTTTCTTCTTCTTCTTCTATCTTATATTTTTTTATCTTAAATGATATATGAACATCTGGACAGAGGGTAGAATGCTCCGCAGCTTACAATTATGTGTGTGTGTGTGTGTGTGTGTGTGTGTGTGTGTGTGTGTGTGTGGTGTGTAAATATGTCTAGAATGCTTATGCCTACTTAGAATGAATGTTTTTACAAGGAAACTTTGTCTGTGACACAGATTTACCTCTAATTTGTAGACTACGCGATTTGAAATATTTTTTTCTAACAATTTCTTTTTCTTGCTTTTACATTGATAACATGTTTATGATTGTAATACTCGCGACGCGGGGCTGGACACCAACTTTCAGTTTCCCATAATTATCACCACGTAGAAATGTTCTTTCACTTTTCATTTTTTTTTTCTTCTTCATTTCTTCTTCCTTTTCTTCATTTTTTTTTTATTTTTTTACTTCTTCTTTTTCTGTTTCGTTATAGTTTTTCCTGTTGGGACATTGGGTTTTTTCCTCGTTTTTTTTTTCTCCTTTCTTCCTCCATTCCTACCATTCGGCCTTCTCTTTTCCATTTTGCTCTCTCTCTCTCTCTTCTCTCTCTCTCTCTCTCTCTCTCTCTCTTTTTTTTTTTTTTTTTGCTGCTTGCTGCTGCTTTGTTATTAATCATGGACTCGGAATCATCGTGTCACCTGCTTGCATGCTGAAAACAGCGTTGGAAAGAAAACAACAGAAAGAAAGAAAGAAAGAAAGAAAGAAAGAAAAACGAAAGAAAGAAAGAAAGAAAAGAAAGAAAAGAAAAAGAAAAGAAAAGAAAAGACCAAGCAAGGCAATTTTCTCTCCTTATCCCGTCCCTCCTCTCCCTTTCCCATCAGCCCATTGGCCAGGGTCGTTCACTCTATTCGATACATCCGGTGTATTCACGCGCCCAGAGAGACGGAACACGGGTTTGGACCTGGGATCGTCTTAGTGGTGTATTGTCCTTCCTTTTCCAAACCACCGCTTTCTTTTTTTTTTTCTTTTTTTTTCTTTTTTTTTTTTTCTTTTTTTTTTTTTTCTTTTCTTTTTTTTCTTTTCTTTTTTTTTTTTTTTCAGTGTGGGGGATTTTGCGGAGAGCAGGGAAAGGGCAGGGGACTTAGAGGGGAGGTGTGTGGGGGGGGGGGGGGGGGGGGCGGTGGGGGAGGGGCAAGGCAAGGGGGCGATGTTGCGACGAAGGGAATTAGTGTGTGCGGGTGAGAAATATCGTTGATGTGTGTATGATTGTGATTGTGTTTTACACAGTGGCGCCCGTTGAGTGGAGGATGAGTGAAGACGTAGTGGCGGGGGGGGGGGGGGGGGGGGGGGGGGGGGGGGGGGGGGGTGGGGGGGGGGGGGGGGGATGGGGAAGTGGGGGGGAAGGGATATCACGATGAGAATCGAACTTCTTTGAAAACGCCGTGATGGACTTTCATCGATGTGGTCAATGACGAGAAAATAGCAAAACCCGGTGTTCACGTTGAAGAATCAACCTTGTTCTTCGAAGACGCTTCAGTCGATGTACAACACTGACTGTGGTCGAAGGTCACAAGAAAACAGCTCTACCGTGTGTAACGATGAAGAACCAAACTCTTTAGTGGACGAAGATCGCTAAATGATCTCAATGAGCCCTGCCCTGTGTTACGATGAAGAACCAAACTCTTTAGTAGACAAACATCGCTAAATGATCTCAATGAGCCCTGCCCTGCGTTACGTTGAAGAACCAAACTCTTTAGTGGACAAAACATTGCTAAATGATCTCAATGAGCCCTGCCCTGCGTTACGTTGAAGAACCAAACTCTTTAGTGGACAAACATTGCTAAATGATCTCAATGAGCTCTGCCCTGTGCTACGATGAAGAACCAAACTCTTTAGTGGACAAACATCGCTAAATGATCTCGATGAGCTCTACCCTGTGTTATGATGAAGAGCCAAACTCTTTAGTGGACGAAGATCGCTAAATGATCTCAATGAGCTCTACCCAGGTAAGGTAATGTTGCTTATGGCCCAGCCGACAGCAAAGGCCACATCCAAGTTGTGACCATGTTGAAGTCAGCTCTCAAAGTCACTCATTCACCCTTTAGAATACACCTTGTAAAAACGCACTGCGAATTCTGTCAAAATCTTTCTACCGTAAAAATTTCAGATCAGATGAAGAATGTTCATATCTCTTTCAGAAATTCAAAGATCACATCAGGTGGAACGTCTCTGAACAAGGTTTTCATGGAGTCTGCCGTAAAAATGTTTATGTCTCACATCATGCAAGTCCCAACACTCTAAAAGAATGTTTCACATGACCTGGAATGCACCACGGAGCTTTTTTTATTCTTAAAAAATGTGTGAATGAGTTAAAAAAAAAAAAAAAAAAAGAAAAAAAAAAATACGAATGGCCAGTGTGCAAGCCGGCATTTTAACCGTTTTCTTTTCCTGTGCGACCACCAGAAGTAGGTGAGAGGAACTCTTTTAGGTTTGGACGGATCTGGGAAAGTTTGTCATCCCTCGCTCAGTTGGGAAGACGGGGACCACGCAGTTGAGTTTCGCCCACATAATGGATGCGTCTCTGAGAGTGTTTGCCTCAAATCATGACCAGCACTGCAGATGTCTGTATCTCTAGGGCCTGGTTAAAGCCGGGATATATTATGAAAGGAAGCGTAGAATACAACCCTGTCATGTAGTCTCAGACCGAAATGGGAAATCCGTAGCATCATCTTCATCATCCTCATTCTCATCAATCAGCATAAAATTGTCTCAATTCTGCGGCCTTTCATGCACCTGCACTCATGGTGACCTCAGTTTCGATGTCCTCTCTCCACGTCTGTGGCCTTGGTTTGACTCCGTCGGTGTTTACGGTATTGGCGAGTCCGGGGGGGAGGGGGGGGGGCTGTCGTTGGGCGGACGTGGTGGCGCCCTCCGGAGGGAGAGCTCACTCACGCCGGCTCCGTGACTAAGCAATTATTGTTGTCAGTACGGGGCTTAGTAGGTGATGTCCTGCGTATGTTAGATCAGAACAGGCGCCACTGAACACCACCGAAGTGACTCGGCAGTAGTGCAGTGTCTCCTCCGTGGGCTGCCTCTTGACGACTTGACATTGACTGCTCCCTGTGGACTGCCGGTGCCGAGGGCTGCGGCGGGATTGACCGGGCTGTGGCTGTGGACAGGGGGTCGGAATGAGCGGGTGGATGCCACTGCTACTGAGGTGGCACAGGAGATGAAAAGCAAAAAAAAAAAAAAAAAAAAAGTTTGTTATCCGGTTTGTGTATATACCAATCCTCCTGCCAGAGGTCTCTCATATAATCATAAACTTTTTTCAGTTTCAAAATCAAATCTGCGTAGTGGATAGATATGTCTGACAGTTTCTCTTTGTCGTGTCATTTTTGGCCCAAAACGATCAGCCTTTCAATTTCCCCGAGTGGCCACATCCACCGGAAACCCAAGCAAGACGAACAATGTTGTGACCTCCACTTTCAACGAGGTAAGAAGTTTTTAAAAGACAGAAAGGTTTAGAAGTTCAGTATGATGGAGGTTTACGGCCAGCTATGGCTTCCAGAGCGGACAGGGAATCAGACAAAATCAGAAAGTCGTTGTATGTAGATTGAGAGATTACGTTTACCCATGTTACGATGAACATCAAGAGTCTTTTAGTGGAAATCGTTTGATCTTAATTAGCCACCCCGAGTTACAATGAGAATCAAACTCTTTATGAACAGTCGCTCGATGAGGTCAGAGACATGAAATGATCTCTACCGTGTGTCAGATGAAACGCACTCTGGATCCTCGACTCAAGTCAAGAGTTAGACCTCCTAGGCTGAGATCAATGACAAGATGTTTGATTCCTATCGCTTGTGGATTAGGCATGGTCACAGGGTATCAATAATACCGGCGACAAGTCTACAATATTCGCTCCCAGTAGAAGGTTCACACACAGTCTTCCAATATTTTTGCTCCATCAAATGTAACACACATGCAGTCTTCAGAGTCTTGTACTCCCAGTCAAATTACACACATGCAGTCCTTCTTAGTCTTTACTCCCCAGTCAAATGTAACCACATGCAGTCTTCTTAGTTTTTTTACTCCCAGTCAAATGTACACACATGCAGTCCTCTTCTACGTCTTTACTCCCAGTCAATGTACACACATGCAGTCTTCTAAGTCTTTTACTCCCAATCAAATGGTCACACATGCAGTCTTCTTATCTTCGCTCCCAGTCAGTACACAACATGGTCACACACTGCAGTCTTCTGTACAAGCCTCTGCATTCCAGTCCAAGGTCTTTACACACAAATGGTCCCACAATGCAGTCTTCTATACGTCCTTTACTCCCAGTCAAATGGTCACAACATGCAGTCTTCTTAGTCTTTACTCCCAGTCCAAAATGTACACACATGCAGTCTTCTACCAGTCAGTTTTTCTTCCTACTCCCAGTCAAATGTACACAGCTGCACATGCAGTCTTCTACATTGTACGTCTTTACTCCCAGTCCCATTTACCCACGTCAAAACCTGCCCAGTACAATGTACACATGCAGTCTTCTAAGTCTTTACTCCCAGTCAAATGTACACACATGCAGTCTTCTTAGTCTGTACTCCCAGTCAAATGTACAAAGTCATGCAGTCTTCTTAGTCTTTACCCCCAGTCAAAGGGTACACACATGCAGTCGTCTACGTCTTTATCACAGTCAAATGGTCACACATTGCAGTCTTCTACGTCTTTACTCCCAGTTCAAATGGTCAACATTGCAGTATTCTAAGTCTTTACGTCCCAGTCAAATGGTCACACACATTTTTGGGCAGTTTCTACGGCTTGACTACCAGTTCAAATGGTATAGCACATGCAGTATTCTTAAGTTCTGTACTTCCCAGTCAGTAATGTACACACAATGCGAGTCTTCTTAGTCTGACTCCCAGTCAAAATGTACACACATGCAGTCTTTCTAAGTCTTTACTCCCTAGTCACATGCTACACACATTGCAGTCCGTCTTAGTCTTACTCCCCATGTCACATGTACACACATGCAGTCTTCTAGTCGGTTACTCCCAGTCAAATGTACAACCATGCAGTCTGTCTTAAGTCTTTATCCCCAGGTAGCACATGTTACACACATGCAGTCTTCTTAGTCTTTCTCCCAGTCAAATGCGTAACACACAGTCTTATTAGTCTGTTACCCCAGTACGCTCCCAGAGAAGATTCGCACATTCAGTCTTTGATATGATCATTCGTACATTAAAAACGTTGCCATCAATTCTAACAAGGAATCCATCAACCGCTCTCTCTTTTCAAATGATAACTAGGTCAGTGTGTTAGTGATTAATAATAACTGCAACAATCATTTCAGATCATCAAGCACCATCATCAATCATCATCATCATTATTCATCATCATCACTCATCACATCATATCATCATCATCATCATACCCAATAATCAAAGACTAATTTGTAAAAGTGAGGGCGACTGCAGGGCTGGAAAATCTAAAGACAAATCTGAAAATGTTTCAATAATACGTCCGCCAAACATGTACAAACGAATCACAAGAAAAACACAACCCGTGTTTTCGACCCACGATTAGGTCTTCTCGGTGGCAAGTAACTAAACACCAAGCAGTCGGGACAATGAAAATGAAAAGAGTACGAGCAATAACTTATCTCGTCAAATCTCGGCGCAAGAGGAGTGTTTGAATGAAAACCCACTCTCATCATTTAATGTTATTATTATGATGATTATTATAGTGTTTTATTGTTATCAAAGACCGCACAGCACGATTGGTGATAATAATGATGATGATGGCAATGTTATGAGGATGAAACTGAGAATGATAATGATGGTAAGGAGAGGAGAAGAGAAAGAAAAGAAGAAGAAGAAGAAGAAGAAGAAAGAAGAAGAAGAAGAAAAGGAAAGACCTCGGTAACGTGAAACAGTCTCAACTTGCCCAAGCTATTTCGCTGTTAGAGGCCGAAAAACGATGGGTCACTGACACTGATGATGATTATGATGACTATAATGATGACAAGGAGGGAGGAGCAGGATGGACGACGACGACGATGGTGATGATTGATAACGATATAGAGGACGATAATCATGATGATCAATCATCATGAGATGATGTTGACGACTGAGAGGACAAAGGGCTAATTATCTTGCTGGTAATCAAGTTGATTGGTGACGAGTGAGGCGAAACTCATCGAACATAGTTGTCATCATACTCAGATAACACCACAGTTGATTCATGGAAACACACTCACACACGCGCGCGCGCGCACGCACGGACGCACGCACGCCACGCACGCGACGCACGCACACACACATACGCACACACCACAGCCTAACGTACATCTTTTATGCACTGTACAACAGAAGCTTTATACTCACACACACACACACACACCACACACACACACACCACATCACAACACACACACATCACACACACACACAAAACCACACAACACACACCACAAGGGGAGAGCGCGCGCGAGCGATGCGCGCACGCACGCAACGCACGCAACGCACGCACAAACACATACAATTTCGCAGTATATTTCATCGCCCGTGTATGACAGAAGATATCACTCTCTCTCTCTCTCTCTCTCTCTCTCTCTCTCTCTCTCTTCTCTCTCTATCTCTCTCCTCTCTCTAGCCTCTGCCAGTCTGAAGGCAGGAGACATAGAAAATCATCACTCCCTCCCTCCGCTCCCTCCGCTCCTTGTCCTCCCTACCTCCCATCCTTAACACACATTTTTTATTTTCATTTTTTTTTTTTTAATCGCCTATACAGGCAATAACCTCATCATAAAGTGCCCTTTTGTCAGGGAACG